>JASDQU010506092.1:37435-55844 GCA_032191745.1 Picea mariana | reverse complement strand
TAAATATTATGGACTTTAGTTTCTTTTGTGCAAGTTTCAGAATCATATGTTAAATATTGAGCGCGGGGCATGCTGTACAAGTTGGGTCTTCTGAACAGACCATAATTGAATAAAGTTTTGTTATCTCTCATATATTCTTGGGTGGAAGGAAGGGGCAAGGATAGAGAGTTCAGATCTCTCTTGATATTGTAGGATTGTATCTTCCTCTTGGAGGTTTATCCCTCCCTTTACATTTGAAAGCTGTAGCTACCTTTGGAAGTCATTACTTTCCTTGAACAAAAACTATTGATTATTTCTCGTATATTGTGCATGGTGTATTGTGGTGTATTGATGTAACTCTTATACTATTGTTCATTGCTCATTGGATATAATTGAATGGTTTAAGTATAAGATGAATTTTTTTTTAAATTGTACTTGATACTGATTCACCCCCCTCTCAGTATCAACATATGGCTCCTTTTCCTCCTTTGTGCAGACTGTCTTTTCTATGTCTGGTACCCAATTTCAACTGCACTTGGTACCTAGACCCATTTCTTCATGCTTTCACTGAGAGATGCGAGGCATCTAGTTGTCATAATACAACTTCAACCAACTCCCATTCACCAAACCTTCCTTCCATTCTTCATTCAAGGTTTTCAGTTGCACAGCTCCTCCCTCTGTAACATAAGTGATATCGTATGGCCCTAGCCAATGTGTTCTAAACTTCCCATGATGTTTTATGAACTTGCTGTCGTATACCAGCACTAGATCACCTTGTTTAACTACCTTCTTCCTAATGTGCTTGTCATGGTAGGCCTTCTCTCTTTCCTTCTGTACCTACTAATGGAATTCTGAAATGAATCTATCTTCTTCCAATTCAACCAACTGTGCAAGCCTCTCTTGAATAGCACCAGGGTCATCCATATCTGTAAAGGCAACAATTCTTAGGCTTGGTACCAGATATTCCATTGGAACAACACCTTCAAGACCATATACCAACTTGAATGGGGTTTTCATTGTTAGTTTCTTGCAAGTGGTTCTATAGGCCCATAATACTACTGGTACTCTTAAATCCCAATCATCCTTGTTCACACTGCAAATCTTGGTTAATGTTGTTTCCAAAATCTTGTTGAATGCTTCAACTATCCCATTCGCTTGTGGATGATAAGGTGTACTCTTTTGATGGTGGACTAAAAATTCTTCAGTCAAGGCTTCGACTGTCTTATTGATGAAATGTGTTCCTTTATCACTCATAAGGATATTTGGGCATCCAAACCTAGTTATGATGTCCTCAAATATGAAGCGCGCTACTGTAGTTGCACTACAATCCTTAACTTCTCTTTCTTCGGCCCATGTGGTCAAGTACTCTGTAGCTGTAATTATGTACCTTGATCTTGTGCACTTTCCTGGTGGGTTTATAGGTCCAACAAAGTCAATGGCCCATTTCGCGAATGCTTTTAGGGTCAGTTGTGGTGCCAATGGAATTTCATCTCTTCTGGATGGTTTCCAAACTCTTTGGCATACATCCTGGGCTCTGGAATAGTCTTTAGCATCTCTGTTTAAGGTAGGCCACCAAAGGCTAGCTCTAAGAACCTTCTGCGCAGTTGCTTTTCCTACATAATGTCCTCCTGTGATGCCTTCATGAGCTTCTGCAAGGATTAGTGGTCGTTCTACCTCCATAAAACACCTTCTCAATATCTCATCAAGTCCCATCTTGTATAACTGTCCAGCTATAAGTGAAAAATCTGCAGTGCGCACTACTAGTTGTTTCTTCTAAGGAATTATGTACTCACTAGGTGCCATTCCTGTTGATATGAACTAGACTATCTCTGCGAAGTGGTCATCAATCTTTCTAATGGCCAATAGTTGTGCATCCGGTAGTGTATCCTCCAAACTGATGGGCTCTTCTCCATGTTCCAACCTCGACAATGGTCAGGACCTTTGTTCATTCTTCCCAGCTTTACTAGGATCTCAAAATCATATTCTTGAAATAGAAGGAGCCATCTGCATATCCTCCCCCCCAACACTGGCTTGTTGACTAGGTATTTCAGCGTGGAGTGATCAGTAAACATTTTAAAATGCATGCCCAACAAGTAGTGGTGAAATTTATGTAATGCATACACCATGGCCAACCCCTCTCGCTCAATGGTGGTGTAGTTGATATCAGCAGTTGACAACGTCCTACTAGAAAAAGATAATGGGTGGTCAATATCTCTTGTTCCCAGTTGTGCTAACACAACTCCTAAAGAAATGGAAGACGCATCAACATGCACATGAAACTCCTTGGTCCAATCTGGGAAAAACAGAATGGACACAGTAACCATTTTCTATTTTAGTGTGTCGAAGCTCTGCTAGCATTCTTCTATCCAACTAAACTGGCAATCCTTCTTCAACATCTTCTCCATGGGTGCTGTAATCTGCGCATAGACCTTGATGAACTTTCTGTAGTAGCCTGTGTGTCCCAACGCAGTGCGCAATTGTTTGACTGATGTAGGAGGGGGTAGATCAACTATAATGGCGATCTTGGATGGATCTACTAGAAATCCTTTCTTTCATACAATATGACCTAACAAAAATCCAAATGGTGAAAAGAAAATACATTTCTTCAGATTCAAGCAATTTGACACTGCCTCCATTTATCCAACATTATTCTTAGACATTCAATATGATTCTTCAATAAACTAAAAATAGTGCCATCATCAAAGTATGCTTCTAAAAATTTATGCAGAAACTCCTTGAATGCTTCGACCACCACCCTGGAAAAGATGTATGGGGAATTCTTCAATCCGAATGGAATCACTGTATATTGGTAGGATCCCCATTCTGTTGAAAATGTGGTCTTATGGCGATCTTCCTTGGCAATCCAGATCTGATGGTATCCTGAAAATCCATCTGTAAAAGAAAATACTTCCTGGCCTCCCACATTATCTAACACTTCGTCAGTGAATGGTGTAGGGAAGGGTTCATGCAAACAAGCATCATTCAGCTTCTTGAGAACTACGCATATCCTGATTTCTCTTGTCTTCTTGTCTTGTACCACCATAGGGCTTATCCACTTTGACTCTTCGACAGGCTCTATAATCACTGCTTCTAGCATTTTGTCAAGCTCAATCTTCAATTTTTCTTATATTTAGGGTTCAGTCTATAAGGTCTCTATTTAACTGGTCTTGCATCTGGCTTTAAATGAATCCTCATCTCTCCCATAGGTCCTTTAATGCCCTTCATATCAGTGAACTTGGTTGGAAACAAGTCCTGATATTCATGTAGTAATTCTGTAATCTTGTTAGTGGTGGAAACATCCCAGTAATCTCCAACATTTGCAAACTTTGGTGTCTTCTCTGTTCCAATATTGAATTTATTAATATTGATCAGTTGTCCAATAAATGGTAGCTCCACTCCTTGTTCTTCCACATATATTTATCCCTTTGTTTCTGCGATGTTCACCTTCCTCAGATCATCGTCTTCATTGACATTGATGTTGTAGCAGCCTTGTAATTTATAGAGAGGTGCAGTCCATTCGTCCTCTTCTTGTGCCATAGGGAGGCTGGATACCTCTTCAAATACTTCCTGTTTCACAATATGTAATGCTTGATCTACTAATAGGTATTGAATTTCAAATAGGAAGGTAGCTACAAAATTTTGAGCCATAACTTTCCAATCTGTAGTGATGAGGCACAACTCTACTTGAAGGTACCAGTTGATAGGTGTCGTGTCCATCGTGCTAATGAATTTTTGCACCCATTTTTCTCGAGGAATGTTTCTCTAGGCTTCCTCATAACTCCGCACATGGTCCTTTGGGTAGCTTCGACCTGTGTAGCGAACTTCACAACCTTCTACTTGTGCTTAGAACCTCGCTGTCATCAAGATGCGACATTGTATCCAATCTATAATATTACTTTTGTGTGCCCCCCACCATCTTTCTGGTGTGGCTTTCAAGGCCTCATCCATTTCCAATAATCTCTGTTGTATTGGTACACTTTCTTCATTGTCTGACAAGAAGGTTTCTAAAGGATTTAGACCTTCAAAGGTGGGTAAGTTGCTTACTGTTATGCCAATCCAACGAAATTCTCTAGTTAATCTAGCACATATTCTTGTAGATACTTCATACATCTTATTATACCAATTCTCCAGTGCCTCTTCTGAGTCTGATGAACATGTGTTGTCACTTCTCCAGCTTAGGTTCCCATCGATTGTAGGATTAATGTAATCCTGCTATCTAGCTGTTAGCTTATATATATTTTCTAGTTCGTATGCATGGTATTCTTATTTGATAGGTTCTGTGTATCATTGACCTTCATTTGGATATAAAGGTGCAATGACCCTAAGGCCATCTCTTTCAAAAGTCAGACATATTTTCTTTAAATCAACCACAGTGGAATTATTAAAAGCCCAATCAATTCCTAACAGCGTGGGGGTAAGGACAACTGTCATCAACTATTTCAATTACCTCAAAATCTGCAAATGTTCTTACTCCATCAATGTCCACAGGGACATGTTCTAATCTACCAAAAGGGCTTACATCTTGTTGATTGTATATCCTAAGCTTGATAGGGGAATAGATCAACTTCGATTTTCCCATCAGCGCCCGGGTTTTCTTCGTCATGACATTGACCTCTGACCCTAAGTCAAGGACTACATAGTCTATCTCATACTCTCCTATTTGGGCATTCAAATGTAATTCCTTATTTGTCCTTCTCTTCTTACCAATTTGGTGTACTTCCCTATTCAATAAGGGGTCTATCTTTCCTAGCTCATATTGTCTGATTAAATTTTGTAATTCTTGTACAACGCTTTCATCCTGAATCAACTTAATACAAGTATATAAAAATTCCATGAGCTTGCTTACCTCTTTTTCTTCTTTTGGCGAAGTAGACTGATCAAATGCCAGAGGCATTCCATATTCTCTCACTTCTGGTCTTGTCTTTGATGAGGAACCTTGGTCTCCTCTAAATTCTTTTTGGGCTTCCTCAAACATTTGTCTTTCTTTCTTTGCATCAAACATTTGTGTCTTCTCTGTAGCTTTCCTGATTCCTGAATCTTTTGTGGTCTTCCCTTGGGTCATTCTGTCGTCTCCTATAACATCACCTCCTCTTGTTATAACGACGAATCTAGAGTCTTCTCCGTGAGGCTCAGCATATATTAGTTGCACTTATGGGTTCTGCTGAGGTCCATGTCTTTCTTGAAGCTTAGTTAGTAGCATCAAACAATCTTATATAACATGGTCAAACGAGTTGTAGTAGCTGCAAGTAGTACAAGGGTTCTGAAAATCCCTTGCAAGGTGTCCTAGTTGTGCGTAGTTATAACAGATGATCTATCCTCGTTCTTGACCCATTCCTCCTCCTCGTCCTCTTCCTCTGAATCCACCGCGAGTATTGAAGTTTCCTCTCCCAGGAGAGTTATACTGCGTAATGTTTCCTTCTTGCTGTACTTCGCCTTGAATCTTTTATATGTCTCTTGACCTTTCATGCATGAGATCGTAAGCCCTACAATCCCTATCATCATGTCCTAAGGACTTACATAATGTACAGTACAAATTTGTAGGTGTCTGAACATACTTTTTCATGTAGTAGCACTCACCAGGGCGATGTCTGTTTTTGCATACCTTGCACCAAGGTAAGGTGACTTGCTTCAAAGGGCTCAGAGGTCCAGAATTCAAGTATTCATTGAATAGGGGATAGTGTTCCTTGTCATGGCCTTCTGATATTCATCTGACACACCAGATGTCTTCTCTTTTATATTTTCACTTGTCTTTCTTCATATCTTTGACCTGTAGAGACAAACTAGTTAGCTGACTCAAGATATGACTCATACCTGAGCTAGATTCTCCCATAGGGGTTGATTCTAACTTCATGGTGATCTCTAGTGCCTTAGACTATGAAGAAATATTATTTTTCATTAGGGGAACTCTAATGTGTGGTAGAAGGGAAGCAATGAACCATTCCTTGTTCTGCTCGTCATGGATTTGAAAGGTCAATTGGCCTGTTAAGGTTTTGAATCTCCGATCGAATTCCCAAACAGGTTCGACCACCTTCTGCTTGATCTCTTTTATCTCTATGATAAATTGTGACTCTGACTTGGGTTTCTTGAACTCTGAAATCAACACATTGTTAATCTGACTCAGTGGTTTAGGTTGTGCAAGTCCTTGGACTAGCTTCATGTACCATCTTAGTGCGTGATCCCTTAGATTGGTACTAAACTGGGTTCTTTTGACATCTTCATCGGTGACATTTTTAATATTCCATATGGCTTCACATAGGAACCAATGCTAGTCAGGATCTTCATATCCATATCCCCTAAAAATAGGAAGCCTCATCTCATCTTCCATAGATCTTTCTAGGGTTCCTTACTAAATATGTGGTGGAATACTATTGACAGTTCTATGGATGCTCTGGTGACTGGGATTACTCTGGTTTCTTAATACTATTGAATCAACAAGAGGGGTAACAATACTTACTTTGATGGTTTGCGCATTTTCTGAGGTTTCAGGTTCTCTTCGACGAAGCTCTTCAACTTCTCCTTCCTCTACCCTAGAGGGTTCTGAATGTTCTTCGTCTGTCAGATCTGCCTCTTCTCCACTGTAGAAACCTTCTTCCCCATAGTTCTTCTTAAACATGTTTGCAAGGTGAACTTCTTGAAACACTCTCCCACTGCGTGTATGTCCAGCTTCGGTGTCGCTGTCGCTGTCCAAATTATTGAACATTATCCTTTCTTGATCCAACCAATCTATTGTATCTTCAAGACGTTCTTCTCATGAAATAGCATCTCAATTCTCAGCTTCACAAAATGAAAAAATTTCCCTCTGGGTCCTTTAAATAAATATCTCTCATCTTGGCTATATGACTCTACTCTGTCAACAATGAACTTCGTGATGTACCCACCAATGGTGCTATCGAACCAGTGATCTACTGCTCGTGATACATCGCTATCAACTCTTTTGACCTTCTTGATCAACTCCGATGTCCAAACCATAATAGGTCTAGATTGGATCTCGAACTGGGTATCAGCTAGCCTAGCTAGCCACTCATATAGCTCCTGATGGATTCCTCCAAAGAAAATTTCATGTATATCAATGAAGATATATTTCTCCAACCAATCCTCTGTACTAAGATTAGGGTTCTTGTTCTGGTCTTCAATGAAGTCCTTTTCTTGATCTTCTATCCACTTTTAAATCTCTGTCTTCGATGGAAACCACCTTGACATTCCCTCAAGAAGATTCATGTCCCGGCAACAGAACCATTTGTTGGCATAGGGGAAAACCCAGGGTTTAGCTCCAAGAGTGCACCAACAAGCCCTAACTGCTGGCCCTTTTGGAAACACCTGTGAAGCATATGCAGTCTCACCCAAAGCAGTTATGAGGGGGTTGTAGGACAGAGATGTCTATAACCAAAGGAAATGTCAAGTGGATCTAACACAAGAATAACACAATGTTCATATATCACTTATCATCTTAGATCTATTTTGCACATCTACTTATCAGATATAAAGAAGTAATGCAATCACAATATATCAATGATAAAGATAAAATACCATTCACACACACCACTAAATATATGTGGTTCACCCTCTCTCTAGGTCTGCATCCACAAAACCATGCTTATGATTTATTATGACAGAGCATACAGTTCTTTTTTGTGCTCTCAGCTAGCAGATATTCTTTCTTCTTCTGTTTTTCTCTCCCCTTCCTGTGCACCCAGCTGTAGGACTTGACCTTCGCACCCAGCTGAAGATCTTACAATACCAGAAGGCTCTCACACTCATCACTTCTCTCTCTTGATACAATACTCACTCACATCAACAATACAACTAGATCAACAACAATATCATACCAACTCGACCTAGGTCCTTTAGACCTTTATTTATACATTACAATAGCTCACCAATAGCCTTAGGCCGAAACCTAGGTGTCCAAAACCCTAGGTGTCTAAAACCCTAGGTCAACTTGACCCATATTTTTAGGGCTTCGCTAGCCTGTCTTTCCTTCCTTCTCGTGTGGTGCTCCAAATCATCCTACAATGGCTTTTCCCTCTTTCTGAGTTGTCCACAATCCTTCTCTCTTGCTTATCTTTCATCCCCAATCTCCTCATCCAACGAATTTCTTTCTCGGGCTTCACTCCATCTTTTCTTCTCTTTTGTTCACTTCGACCCAACGATAGTCACTGTGTCTTCCACGAAGTTCGCATTCTCCCTTTTCTTCCTTGATCTTCGCATACTTCCATAACCAATGGCCAACAACAACTACACTAGTAAAAGATACCCAAAACTCTTTTAATGCCAATGATCTCAAAACAACCACCATAGGAAACCAAAACTTGAAAATCAACCAACAAACAGTCCGAACATTATAACAACTTTGGAAATACACAAACTGTGAGCAAACAAGAGCCAACCACTGAATAAAAGAACATAGCAAATTTTCATGGATGGAAAAGCAAGAAAAACCTATACCTATGTAAAATATTGCTTAAGGAAAAAATACCAACTTGTATACCTTCTCCACGACTGAGTAAATCAGAGAAACAAAAATCAACAAAGAAAAATGCAAGAATGACTAGGGTGGCAGGCTTGCGGTGAGTTTGAGTGACATGCATTTACTGCACGTCACTTCTCCCTTCACATTTCATTCATGGCTAGTACTATCCAACTCCACTCTTAACATTCAAGTTGATTAAGGCAACCAACTATACCAAAGTTTCCATATGTTTCCATTTATCAATGCACCAACCCTTTTCACTACCTCGTTTCACATAGAACAATTTTCTAGGGATACAACTAATCTTGCAATTAAACCAATGCACACAACAATTGTTTATAAACTCCAATGTGACATAACTCAAATATGTTTTTGTGGATAACATATTCCAACATAGCTCCCAATTCAAACAATGCATATACCCTTGTGGTATGAAGTCACCATATCACACATATAACTTAAGCATGGAGTTTAGGTTCCGTCTCAAAGTAAATGTAACATAATAATACTTGCGAGTGTTATATAAAACAAGACCATTCCATATTTAAATCATATTTCCCTTATCATCATATTGTATTAATCATTCTGATAGATATTTTAAACGCAAATAAACTGTAGGGCTCATCTAAGCTAACTCATAAGCATGTAAAGCATAACTATTGTTTTTTCTGTCATAGTCACACAAGTTTCACCAGGGGTCCCACCTATTAGTATATTATTATATATATTTAAATAATAATTCATGAAGCATTTGCAACCATTTTCAAGAAGGTACCATTTGTCGCGCTTTTGAGCGTCAACAAACTGGTGACTCCACAGGGAAATTTGTTTCTGATAGATTGAGAACTCAGAATATTCGGTTTCGTAGATTGGTGAACATATATCAAAGAATTATTGACTAGAATGATTATGCAATAGGGGGAAAAAGATGTCTTAAGGGAAAAAATGATTCGAGACTTTGGGAATAAGTCATGAAATGTGTTACGTATGAGGGGGTTTGGTCCTGTATGCATAAAATTTGATCGGTCACAGTAAACATGTTTCTTGTTTTAAGGATAAATTTTCTAGTATAACAACAGTATTGGAAGTAGAAAGTAATTTCAACGATGTCTACAAGGAGGACATAGTGATAGCTGTGTAAAATTTATTGTTATTGATCAACGATGCTTACAAAATGGCATTGTTGTGGTGAAACTGATCCAAAACGTATTACTGATAAACAAAAAGAAAACAACAAAAATTGAAACAATAGAAAATGAACAATCATTTAAACAAAGAAAAATAAATTAGTGAAACATAAAACTATATACAATAGTGATTTCCATATAGCATTTATCATTCAAGTTGGTTCCACATAATGTTTCAAGTGGGAACCATTGGTACTATAGAAAAACAATCACTCTTCCAAGTCTTTTAGAATATAAGAGTTTGTGCCTAGGACAAAAGTGATTTTGAAAGGACCTAGCCATAATTTTTGAAACTTTGAATGTCTTCCTCTGTCAGCATGGGTTGAGTCCCAAAGAAATAATTTCTCATTTACTTTAAATTTGACAACTTTTGCACGTTTTTAAAAATATTTCTTCATGGTTTGTTGTCTTCTCTTTATGTTATCCAAAGAAAACCTTCTTTATTCTTCTAAGGCTAATAATGCATTTATCCTTTGAGGGACATTGGAAGAATTTAATTCTTCGATCTGTAGCATCAACCGTAGGGAAGAAAGTTCCAGCTCAGTAGGTAGAATGGCTTCTTGACCATAAACAAGTTGAAAGGGAGTGCAACCTGTGCTTACCTTGGTGGTAGTGCAATCTTCCCAAAGGGAATAAGTGAGGAAGGTGTGCCACTGATGAGGCTTATCTTTAATGAGCCTATTTATGATCCTAGCCAAATTTTGTTAGTAGACTCAGGTTGCCCATTTCCTTGAGGGTAATAAGCTGATGAAGTGAAATGTTTGACCCCCAATTTAGCTAAAAATTGATTCAATTTAGTGAAAATGAAAGCGGGACCATTGTCTGTAATAATCTATAAAGGAATTCCAAATCTAGAGAAGATATTAGTTTCCAAGAAAGAAATTACATGTTCATCCTGAGAGTGTCTAAGAGGGACAACTTCATTCCACTTAGTGAAATAATCAGCGGCTGTCAAAATAAATATCTTCCCCGTGGAAGATGAAGGATTAATAGGACCAATAAAGTCTAGGTCCCATTTAGAAAATGAAAAATCTGAGAGAACAAGCTGTAAAGGCATAGTAGAAAGACACTCTTTCCCATCAAATTTTGGCACTTGTCACAAGATCTTGTGAACCTATAAGAATATCAAAAAATTGAAGGCCAATAATAACCATTTCTGATGATTTTAAAGGAAGTAGATTTAGAATAAAAGTGGGCACTAACGTGAATAAAAAAATCTAAATATCCATGAGTTTCATGTAACAATTTATGTGCTTCCTCATTATTCACACATCAAAGTAATATACCATCAACAGACCTCCTGAAAAAAAAGTATCCTAAAATAATATATCTAGAAGATTCAAGACAGAGCCTTTTCCTTTGATGAGTATCTAAGTCATATGGGTATTTCTGATATTGCAAGTAATACACTAGATTTTTATACTAGGGATGTTCAACTATAGAAAGGGTTTGAATCTCAATATAAAATAGTGCCGAAAGAGGATTATCCTGATCATAAATTTCTTCACTTGCTTCATCATGTTGAGCTAAGTGAAAGGATAAGTCTCGTCCCTTAATTGTTTTCGAAGTCATGATGGTTAAATCTTGCTCCTAGATTTTGGCAAGCCAATGTGCAAGCTTCCCTGAGAGATAAGTTTGTTAAAGAAAAATCTTGACAGCAGGCAAAGGGACTTTTACTTGCGTGTTCTTGCCTAGGATAAAGTGGAGAAATTTATCTACAACTTTAACAAGAGCAAAGGCATGTTTTTCAATACAAGATTATTTGAACTCATCATCTGATAAACTTTGGCTCATGTAAGCTATAGGTTTCTCATTATTTTGGTCATCGCATTGTAAGAGAATAACATAAACTGCTTCCTCAGTGGCATTAGTGTACATGATAAAATATTTATCAAAGTCTGGTTTCCCCAGAATCAGTGTGGAACTAATTTCCTTCTTAATCCTTATGAAAGCATTTTCAATGTCATTTGTACAAGAAAAAGAGTGATATTTCTTTACAAGATTATGGATTGGTTTAACCATTAAGGAAAAATCCAGAACAAACCTACGAACGAAGTTGATAATTCCTGTAAAGGCTTGAACCTTCATTTCGGAAGTTGGGGCATGAGGGTTTATGATATCTATTGTTCCAGAGTCTATACTTAAGGCTCAGAAGTACAGTGTCTAGGCATCCGAAAGTGGGTAAAGAGTAGAGAAGAGAGAAACATCAACCTTCGACAGGAAACTAGGGAAGATTTCTGCGTTGGCGTTGTCTAGCTTCCAACTGTTCCTGGATGTTTATATCCTATTCAATCGCTGCCCATGAAAATCCGAGTTCAACCAAGGTAGTGGAAGTTTTAAGAATAGTATCAAAAAGGTTTAAGGCAATGTGTGTTTGATTTGATAATCCGGGTTCGATATTGGGCTGTGTTGGTACAGGGACAGTCATGGAGGAAAAATAAAATAACTAAAACTCAGGGGAATTTTGAGTGCTGTCTCAATTCGGTCATATGAAAGAGAGTTTACGGTTTCAGGAATAAAAGGAATGCAAATCAAAGGCTCTTTCTCATAACTGGGTTATATTTTAATAAAATGTATGAGGTGGGAGAAAAACATTTAGCTGTCTATCGAGTAAGGCTCTTATCAAGGGAGAATCTCATGTATAAATCGAAGAAGAAAAATGTAAAGAAGTAACCGGATGAATCATAAAATATATATAGAATTCTGAAAGTGTTGACTAGTCTTATACCTGCTGATAGCTGGTACAGAGGAAAAATAGTAAACAATATAGAAAACCAAAATTTATTCACTATAGTAGAGGTTGCACTAAATTATAGCGAAGCATTCATCAGTTATGAATATCAAATGAAAAGAAATATGAGATACAAGAAAAAAAACTCATAACACAGTCGTGACGGAATTGAGAATCTTCAGATTTTCTTTATATTAACTCTCAAAATGTAAAGCCTCTGTTACAATTGACACAAAAAGGTCCAGCCCCTTTTCTTTCTTTCTATGGTGTATTTATACAGTTTTACAATAAGATGGAATCTCAATCGTTGCAAAATTTTCAGTTATGATAGGGAGGAGAGAAATTGCTCCATTTCTTCTTCTCTGTCTTTACTTGGTGCCAGAAGCTTGTCCTCGTGCGTGCTCGGTACAGGTGACACATCTTTCAACTAGCCGAGATATCAGCCTTGACGGTTCTGCTTGACAATTGGCTTCAAAAGAGTAACAATCTCGGGCTAATTGCGGTAGCCTGTCTGTTTATGATGTCGATAGCACATAATTGTGCGCTTGGTTTAATAATCCATTTGTCTATTTGGACTATGTCCACCATAGTCACTTGGGAGATCTCGACTGAATCTCTTTCCTCTTTTTCATTTAAATCAAGTGATATTTTTTCCAGATTCATCTGAATCAATGCCTCGGCATTACCTCCTCTATCAATGCCTAGCAGATTACCATCTATAGAGATAAAATCCTCTTCTAAGGATTTCCTTACCCTCTTGGCTTGTAGATTACCTTCTGAGATGTTGTGTTCCCATTCTTTTAATAGAATGTTTCCTCTGGTCTGCTCCGAAATGGTAAACCTGGGAGTACTTCTCGAATCCCTGTTGTTTGTGGCTATCACAGCCTCTTGAAAGATGACCCGTGCTACTCCAACTTCTCTTTCTCTAGCGGATAAATACTCCGAAACTTGATTAACCAACAAATAGTTGTCCCGAATCGCCTCTACCTTGGTGAGTAAATTTCATTGGGCCGCAGAGACTCTGCTCCAAATCTCCATCTCTTGGGACTGGAACATCCTGATATTTATCACTTTACTTTCAGCGATTTCCACTCTAGCCTGTAGCTGTTCGATCAAATCTTTTTGTTGGCCCGCTTGCATCTGACCAATCTGAACCACCAGCTGTGCTTCTTCGAGCTTAGTCTTGAGCATCTCTATTTCACTTTTATCGGCCAACCTTGCTTGATCTATTCCTACACTCACCTGGTCTTTGGCAGCCTCTACTGTTGTGGCTAGTCTGGCTTCTAGGGTCTTGATGAGGTGATTTTTTCATTTCAGTTGGTTTTTCAAAATCTCGACTAAAATTTGGTTCATTGTGGCATATGCCCCTAATGTCCCAACTATTTCCGTTGTGAACTGTTCGTTCTTCTTGTCCTTCCCATCAGTCATAACTTTGTATTTCTTGACTGTCGATTCCCCTTCCTGATATAATTCTCTCTTTACCACTGCCTTTCTCTTCTTATCAAAGAAGAAATCATTTGGAGGGAGTTATTCCATCCTTATAGGCCTCAATTCTTCATTTAAGATCTACCCTGCATCAATATTTCCCTGAGTTGAATGCAAGGGAGTAATTGATGTGATAGGATCTCTGATTTGCTTCACTAATTGTCCCAGAGTAGTAACTGGAGTCTGCTCCTTCGACGGGTTGTGAGTCTTTATCTATGCTTTCACACTCTTAGTTTTCTCTCCCCCGTCCTGGTGTTTTTCTTGACTGGGAGTCACATCCTTGGAGCCTTCAGCCTCTTTTTGTTTCACGTCCGCTGTACTCAGACTCTCACCCCGTAATACTGCGGAAAGACAACTGCGTCTATGTTCTTGGAATTTCAGAACATTGTCCCTCTCTTCAGGTGCCAATGTTTGGATCCGAGCTGAAATCTCGGCATAAGATCTTGTGCCTCGGAAAATGTCATCTGAGGGTGAATTTTCATGCTCAAATCTCTTGAGTCCGCAACTGGCCAAATGATTACTCATGACCCTTTGCAGATCGTGCTTCTTGAATTCAATAAGGACCAATTTTAGGTCTTCCAGGGCTGCTGCCTCAGCTTTAGCATGCCCAAAATCTAATAAAGAATATGAATTTAAATGAAAAGGAAAAGGTGGCCATACCTTCTTCGAGTATCCCTTAAGCTCCTTGCTTATGCCACTGATTACTGTTTGTCTAGCAACCTCACGACAAGCCAGCTTGTTGGGAATGAATAATGGCAATGCATGCGGGGGAACAAAAGCCTCAAAAACTCTGAGATATGAGAATTTGGCTTCTACATACAAGTTAGCTATGCTGCTCAAATTTGTCACTATACTATCTGAGATCCTGGGTGGCAGGTGGCCAAAAATAGTGACATGCAGAGATACCATCACCCAGTTGAAGATTTCATATACGAAATCTGCTGCTTTGTTTTCCCATAATTTTGAATGATAAACGTGAATGGGCTCGGCCTTTGCTGGAGTCCAACTCCAGCTCATTAAGGGAAATGGTGTTAGAAAGCATACGACGTCCATAATGTATGCAGACATAAAAAATAAAGAAATATTTCCGCTCTCTTTCTGCGCCTGATACTTTGTAATCCGACTGGTCAAGCTATCAGACAGCATTTTCGACCAGTCAAAGGAACAGCCTTCGGCGACTCGATGTATTAGAGAGACCCATTGAAGAAAGAAATGTGAGGTGTCCTCTCTCTCGTATAATCTGCATGTCATCATAGCTACATACTTGAACTGTGGTTCCAAGGAAGCTATTGAATATATACCGTGACTGTCTGCCCTGAACTTCACAGGGTGAGAAACCCAATCTCTTATTAAGATAGACATAGTCTTATCATGCTGCACACATTCCTTCTGTTTGAACTCTTCCAAGAATTCAGCACCATATGTAAGGTCGGACGTTGTAGGCAACTTGTACATAGCTTGCAGGTGTTCAGGTCTGAAAGTCCCGATGGTGACCTTCTGCTCATTCATGATGGTTCTGGTTGGTATGTTCACATGGTCTAATGCCCATCGGACCATATCATAATAGGGGAGCAGTCGTGGCCTGGCCGCTACTTTATGCATTCCCGATTGAATGATGATCTTATATTTGGTGGTTATGTCATCTTTTTCATTGTCGCTGGAATCATCAGAATAATCCACTAATTCGGCCTGCAGAACATCAGAAACGAATGACCAGTTCAGGACAGAGTCGACACTTTGAGGTGAAGTATCAACGACGTTGTTCGAACCTTGTCCTGCAACTTCAACACTGGATTTAGATGCTTTTCATGGGGCCATGACGGGAGATCCTGCTTTGTCTCTTCCGCGATAAAAATACATATACATATAAAAGTTAGCTCGCTGAGAAAGTGTGCTCCGCGTAATATAGAAATGAATTTGTTATAACGAATAACAACTCTATATATTCGAAAACTCAGTACTTTTTAGAATAGATCTGTCAAATCATGTTTAGAAATAAATTTAGCAATAAAAACACGATCTTTATTTGTTGATTCACCTTATTTCCAATTAATGCCATAAATTTTGGCGGTTCGAAATGTCAGTTGGCGTAAGGAAAGATTAAGACTGCTTCGTAAACTGTGCAAGCATCAAAACACGGGAGATATTGATTTATCTTAATTAATCCAATTTTACCAAAGTTAATTAACCTTTCAGTACTTGTTGTATCAAGAAATTTTTCTTTAACCCTTTGAACCTCTAATCCCCGAAATTGCGATGATTGATTTTGAAAAAACATATTTGTGATTAGGCACTTAATTAATTGCGTAATTATTTATATTCGCCATATCGCGACTTGGAGCTTCGAAGGTAAGTTTCTGGGAAGTTTGCATGCCGAGCTGTGAAACCATGAGATCGTGATAATACGTTTTTAATTAAAAGGGAAGATAAACTCAGATTAAGTGTTTAATTAATTATGTTCATATCCTTATCATGATTTCGCGAGTCGGGGCTTAGACAGTGTAACTTTTTAAAGAGAAAACGCCGAGTGGAGAATTGCCGACAGAACTTAACCATGGCTTAGCTTTTACCTTTAACCTTGACACAGGTTACTAAAATAAGGACTTCGTAGTTTCGGCTATCGGGGATACGATAATGAAAGTTTTGGATTTAGTGAACGTCGAGGCGTGAAAACCCGATGATGTTTAATCATGATTTAGGAAAACTTTACTCCCGTTACTGACCTGGGTAAAAATTTAAAATGATTTCGCTATTTCGTTGCTCGGGACTTGTGAACTACCTGATCTATAGCATCCAACATGCGAAATCCCCAGGTAGAACAAAAGGGGGAATTTTTTTTTTGCCGAAAAGTAGAACTCGCCTCGAGAGTACAATAATCATCGCTGCTTGCGTGATAAGACTTCAGAGATTTTGAAACCACAGAGGGAAAATACGAAAACCATCTTTCGATTTCGAGCATTAAGACATGAAATTCGAGATGGGCTAGAAAAAACAAAGGCGGCTCCAACATAGGCTCCAACTAGGGATCCCATTTTCTTGTAAGACGGGAAGAATAGTAGACCACGTTCCGATATTGGGTAAATGGAGTCAATAGTTTCAATCAGGCAAAAAGGTTCCTGAGAACAGGGTACCGAAGGGGAAAGAGACTTCGTTTTTTACCTTGAAAAGCTTTTCAAACTCAGATACTCTTTTTAAACTTAGTTGTAGTCCCTTTCACGACTTTCTCTTTCCCGTCACTAAAATCAGGTCTGCCTTAAGACAATCAAAACAGTCCTAGGAGACCCAACAGATCTTGTGGCTATCAACTTGCATCAAAAGAAGAAGATTATATGCTTTTAAATCGGGAAGCCCCGTTTGAACTTGGGATGTGGATCAGGTTTTAAAAAGAATTAGGTACCAGAGTAGAGTGATATTCATGTATAACAGCCTTACAGATATCTCAGATATTGCTTCACTGCCAGTGAGCCTGTTTAGTACCCCGGTGAAGTTATCTGGCCCCTTTTACTGAATTTCCTTTCACCACTTCGGAATATATTTGTGCATTTAAATGCTGAGACGAGGGCAATCATTTCTGAATTTCCTTTCATAGTCTCTTGGACTAGATGGGGGAAATCATTTCTAAATTTCCTTTCACCACCCGTCTTATAATTTGCTTTTTAGAGCGCGAAGATGGGGGCAATCAGTTTGTATCAGGGCTGATATCTGTGTAATATTTTTCATTATAGGTCTGTCAACTTACTTTGATTAATCGGTACCAACCTTCCCTTAACCTTCACAACGCCTTTGTTCTCAGGGAAAAACGGGAAAATAACTTTCTTAGGGCATTCTATTTGAGCAAGCCTCAATCCTCCGATATTGTTGAAAAACCTAGGAAAGTTAGGATCACTTTAAGCGTCTCTTCGTTTAGCAGGAGATCGAGGAATTGTGAAGACCTGCCTTCTTTCCACAATCTACTTTGAAGCTCATGAGGTTGAAACGAAAACTCTTATCCCTTCTTATGCGAAATGGAAAGATGCTGACTGTTTTTAAAAGGTAAACCCGAAGATAGAAAAGGGTGACAGGTAGTGACCTATGGAATGAAAATACAGAGGTCAAAAATTCGAAACTGACTCTTGTAGATCTTTTTCGGGGGCATTTTACTTCGACCGAATGCTTTTAATTTTGGGTGAATCGTTTAAATTGTCTTATTTTTTGGTAGACGATTAAACAAATAAACAATTCTATTATTTATCAGCTAAGACGATGTTGCTGTTTGAATGAGGTTACCTTGGTTTTATTTAATAGTCCTTTAGAACATGTATTTTAGGAAATCTCATCTTTACCTTTTCGTTTCGATTTCTTTGCATAATATCTAATTTCTTGGGTATCACCTGTTTAAGCCGATTTATTTCTGACACCAATTTTCGGTTTACTTCTCCTGCTTGTCTTGTGTGCAATTGGAATCCTGTAAGAGGAAAATATGAAGATTATCGGGGCTATCCGAAAGGTGTTGAAGGTTCATGAAAGAAAAAGAAAATCAAGAGCAATGCTTAAATGAAAAATATGTATATGTATATA
>JASDQU010506092.1:0-13729 GCA_032191745.1 Picea mariana | reverse complement strand
AAAGTCCTAGACATCCAAAAACCTAACCCTAGGAGATGAAGCGCCAAAAGTCATGTGGGCCCCGTTTGGGTAAGTTGGTGCATCAACTTCCCGGGGTCGTAACTTTTGCATACGATCTCCGTTTTAGGCGTATGATAGCTCGTTGGAAAGATCTATCCGAGAACTACAACTTTTTCTCGAAGAAACATTGATCTACGATCCATGTTGCTCCACCGTTTTCCCAAAAAACATCATTTAGGGCCTCAAAATGGCCCCAGAAGTTAAAACTGCTAAAAATAGTAAATTACCAAAATTGCCAGAAACATGTTTTGGGCCAGTTGGAGAAGGTGGGTGGCCACCGATATCCACCTGGATCAATCTGTGTCTCTCTTGTATTGTGTGTCTTCTGTGTTTTTTGTTTCTGCATTTGTTTTATTTTATTGCTCCGCGGTCCTGTTTTTCTAACAACTGGTATCAGAGCGTAAGGTAACTCGCATGAAAAGAGGGTTTCTGGTTCGAGTGGGAGCAATGTCAGAAGATGGAAAGTTTAGGGTCGAGAAATTTAATGGCCAAAACTACCAGTTATGGAAGATGCAGATGGAAGACTATTTATATCAAAAGGATCTATTCCTACNTTTTCCCAAAAAACATCATTTAGGGCCTCAAAATGGCCCCAGAAGTTAAAACTGCTAAAAATAGTAAATTACCAAAATTGCCAGAAACATGTTTTGGGCCAGTTGGAGAAGGTGGGTGGCCACCGATATCTACCTGGATCATAACTTCGAAGCAGTTTGATGTTAGATCTTTAGTATCAAAGAGAGGACTGCGTGAAGTTGAAGGTTCAAAAGAACTCTTAGTCTTCAGTTGTGGGTGTTTAAGCTTATAGACTGCAGTGGTTGGATTAAGAGAGCCTCTCGCCTTTAGAATCTTCTCGGGATTGGTAATGGGTGAAATCTGCTTACCATTCGGGTTTTGTCTGGTATTCCTTCGAACGGATGCTAGTTTATTATTTGTGGAGTCGCCAAGTGAAAGATTGGAAAGCCTTAAAAAGGTGTGTACTCTTTGTTCACTATCAAAGGGTAACACTTTCAACAAAAAAAAAATGTCATTTTCCCAGGGAAAAATATTTTGTAACTTTGGTCCCCGACAATGGCGCCAAAAAGATGTTTTTCCAGAGTCTGTACTTAAGGCTTAGAAGTACAGTGTCTAGGCATCCAAAAGTGGGTAAAGGGTAGAGAAAAGAGAAATGTCAACCTTCGGCAAGGGAAACTAGGGGTGATTTCTATATTGGTGTTGTCTAGCTTCCAAGTGTTCCTGGATGTTTATATCCTATTCAATCACTGCCCATGAACGTTCGAGTTCAATCCGGGTAGTGGTTGTTTTAAGAATAGTATAGAAAATGTTTAAGGCAATGTGTGTTTGATTTGATAATCCCGGTTCGATATTGGGTTGTGTTGGTACAGGGACAGTCATGGAGGAATAGTAAAATAAGGAAACCTCAGGGGGAGTTTGAGTGCTGTCTCAATTCGGTCGTATAAAAGAGAGTTTACGGTTTCAGGAATGAAAAAGGAATGAAAATCAAAGGCTCTTTCCCGTAACTGGGTTATATTTTAATAAAATGTACGAGGTGGGAGAAAACATTTAGTTGTCTATCGAGTAAGGCTCCTATCAAGGGAGAATATCATGTATAAATAGAAGAAGAAAAATGTAAAGGAATAACCCGATGAAGCATAAAATATATATAGAATCTTGGAAATGTTGACTGGTCTTATACCTGTTGATAGATGGTACAGAGGAAAAACAATAAACAATATAGAAAACCAAAATTCATTAACTATAGTAGAGGTTGCACTAAATTATAGCGAAGCATTCATCAGATATAAATATGAAATGAAACAAAATATGAGATATAAGAAAACAAACTCATAACACAGTCGTGACGGAATTGAGAATCTTCGGATTTTCTTTATATTAACTCTCAAAATGTAAAACCTCTATTACAATCGACACAAAAAGGTCCAGCCTCTTTTCTTTGTTTCTATGGTATATTTATACAGTTTTACAATAAGATGGAATCTCAATCCTTGCAAAATTTTCAGTTATGATAAGGAGGAGAGAAATTGTTCCATTTCTTTCTCTATGTCTTCATTTGGTGCCAGAATTTTTTCCTTGCGCATGCTTGGTACAAGTGACACACCTTTCCACCAACCGAGATATCATCCTTGATGGTTCTTCTTGACAATTGGCTTCAAAAGAGTAACAATCTCGAGCTAATTGCGGCAACCTATCTTCCATCTATCTGTCTATGATGTCAATAACACACAATTTCACACTTGGTTTAATCATACATTTATCTATTTGGACTATGTCTTCCATAGTCACTTGTGAGATCTCGGCCGAATCTCTTTCTTCTTTTTCATTTAAATCAAGTGAGATTTTTGCCATATTCATTTGAATCAGCGCCTCGACATTACCTCCGCTATCAATGCCTAGCAGATTACCATCTATAGAACTGAAAGCCTCTTCTAAGGATTTCATTACCCTCTTGGCTTGTAGCTTACCTTCCGAGATGCTGTGTTCCCATTCTTTTAATAGGATATTTCCTCTGGTCTACTCTAAAATGGTAAACCTGGGAGTACTTCCTGATTCCCTGTTGTTTGTAGCTATCACAGCCTCTTGAAAGGTGACTCGTGTTGCTCCAGCTTCTCTTTCTCTAACAGATAAATTTTCCAAAACTTGATTAACAAGCAAGCAGTTGTCCCAAATCGCCTCTACCTTGGCGAGTAAATTTCGTTGGGCCGCAGAAACTCTGCTCCGAATCTCCATCGCCTGGGACTGGAACATCCTGATATTTATAACTTTACTTTCGATGATTTCCACACTGGCCTGTAGCTATTCGATCAAGTCTTTTTGCTGGCTTGCTTGTATCTGGCCATTCCCAACCACCAGCTCTGCTCATTCGAGCTTAGTCTTGAGCAGCTCTATCTCACTTTTATCGACCAACCTTGCTTGTTATATCCCTGCACTTGCCTGGTCCTTGGTAGCCTCCTCTGTAGTCGCTAGTTTGGCTTCTAGGGTTTTGATGAGGTGATTTTTTCATTTCAGCTGGTTTTTCAAAACCCCGACTGAAAATTGATTCGTCATGGCATATGCCCCTAGTGTCCCAGCTATTTTCATCATGAATTGTTCATTCCTCTTGTCTTTCCCATCAGTCAATAATTTGTGTTTCTTGGTTGTCGATTCCCCCTGCTGATAGAATTCTTTCTTTACCACAACCTTTCTTTTCTTATCAAAGAAGAACTCATTTGGAGGGAGCTCTTCCACCCTTATAGGCCTCAATTCTTCATTTAAAATCCACCCTGTGTCAATATTTCCCTGAGTTGACTATAAGGGATTAATGGATATGATGGGGTCTCCGATTTTCTTGGATAATTGCCCCGGGGTAGTAACCAGAGTCTGCTTTCTCGGTGGGTCGGGAGTCTTTATCTCTGCTTTTAGACTCTTGGTTTTCTCTTCCTCGTCCTGGTGTTTTTCTTGACTGGGTGTCGCATATTTGGAGCCTTCGGCATATTTTTGTTTTGACTCTGCTGTACTCATATTCTCACCCTGTAATACTGTGGGAAGACAACTGCGTCAATGTTCTTGGAACTTCAAAACATCATCCCTCTCTTCAGGTGCCAAGGTTTGTATCCGAGCTAAAATCTCGGCATAAGATCTTGCGCCTCAGAAAATTTCATCCGAGGGTGAATTTTCGTGTTCAAATCTCTTGAGTCCGCAACTGGCCAAATGATTACTCATGACCCTTTGCGGATCGTGCTTCTTGAATTCAATAAGGACCAATTTTAGGTCTTCCAGGGCTGTTGCCTTAGCTTTATCATGCCCGAAATCTAGCAAAGAATATGAATTTAAATGAACAGGAAAAGGTGGCCATACCTTCTTTGAGTATCCCTTAAGCTCCTTGCTTATGCCACCGATCACTGTTTGTCTAGCAACTTCGCGACAAGCTAGCTTGTCGGGGATAAATAATGGCAATGCATGTGGGGGAATAGAAGCCCCAAAAAATCTGAGATATGAGAATTCGGCTTCTACATACCAGTCAGCTATACTGCTCAAATTCATCACTATACTATCTGAGATCTTGGGTGGCGGGTGGTCAAAAATAGTGACATGCAAAGGTACCATCACCCAGTTGAAGATTTCATATATGAAATCTGCTGCTTTGTTTTCCCACAATTTCAAATGATAGATGTGGATGGGCTCAGCCTCTACTGGAGTCCAACTCTAGCTCATTAAGGGAAATGGTGTTAGAAATCACACGACGTCCATAATGTATGCAAACATAAAAAATGAAGAAATCTTTCCTCTCTCTCTTTCTTCGCTCGATACTCTGTAACCTGACTGGTCAAGCTATCAGACAGCATTTTTTCCCATTCGAAAGAATATCCTTCGGTGACTCGATGTATTAGAGGCACCCATTGAAGAAATAAATGTGAGGTGTCCTCTCTCCCGTATAATCTGCATGTCATCATAGATACATACTTGAACTGTGGCTCCAAGGAAGCTATTGAATATATACCATTACTGTCTGCCCTGAACTTCAGAGGGTGCGAAACCCAATCTCTTATTAAGCTAGACATAGTCTTGTCATACTGCACACATTCCTTCTGTTTGAATTCTTCCAACAATTCAGCATCATATGTAAGATCAGACGTTGTGGGCAACTTGTACATAGCTTGCAGATGTTCAGGTCTGAAAGTCTCGATGGTGACCTTCTATTCATTGATGATGGTTCTGGTTGGTATGTCCACATGGTCTGATGCCCATCGGACCATATCATAGTAGGGGAGCAGTCGTGGCCTGGCCGCTACTTTATGCATTCCCGATTGAATGACGATCTTATATTTAGTGGTTATGTCATATTTTTCATTGTCACTGGAATCATCAGAATAATACACTAATTCAGCCTGCAAAACATTAGAAACGAATGACCAGTTTGGGACAGAGTCAACACTTAGAGGTGAAGTATCACCGACGTTGTCTGAACCTTGTCCTGAAACCTCAACACTGGCTTTAGATGCTTTTCGCGGGGCCATGACGGGAGATCCTGCTTTAGCTCTTCTGTGATAAAAATATGTATACATACATAAGTTAGCTCGCTTAGAAAGTGTGCTCTGCGTAATATAGAAATGAATTTGTTATAACAAATAACAACTCTATATATTCGAAAGCTCGGTACTTTTTAAGAACAGATCGGTCAAATCACGTTTAGAAATAAATTTAGCAATAAAAACCCAATCTTTATTTGTCGATTCGCCTTATTTCTAATTAATGCCATAAATTTTGGCGGTTCGAAATGTCAGTTGGCGTAAGGAAGAATTAAGACTGCCTCATAAAATGTGCAAGCATCAAAACATGAAAGATACAGATTTAGCTTAATTAATCTGGTTTTACCAAAGTTAATTAATCTTTCGGTACTCGTTGTATCGAGAATTTTTTCTTTAACCCTTTGAACCTCTAACCCCCAAAATTGCGATGATTGGCTTTGGTTAATAAAAACATAATTGTGATTAGGCGCTTAATTAATTACATAATTATTTATATCGCTATATCGCGACTCGGAGCTTCGGAGGTATAACTTCCGGGAAGTTTGCATGTCGAGTCACGAAACCGCGAGATCGCGATGATATGTTTTAATTAAAAGGGAGGATAAAATTGGATTAAGTGTTTAATTAATTATGTTCATATCTTTATCGCGACTTCACGATTCGGGGCCTAAACAATGTATCTTTTTTAAAAGAGAACACGTCGAGTGGTGAATTGCCGACAAAACTTAACCATGGCTTAGCTTTTACCTTTAACCTTGACACGGGTTACTAAAATAAAGACTTCATGGTTTCAGCTATCGGGGTTACGACAATAAGACTTTTGGATTTAGTGAATGCTGAGGCACGAAAACCTGATGATGTTTAATTGTGATTTAGGCAAATTTTACTCCCATTACTGCCTTGGGTAAAAAATTTAAAGCGATTTCACCGTTTCGTTGCTCAAGACTTGTGAACTACGTGATCTATAGCAGCCAACATACGAAATCTCGAGGTAGAACAAAGGGGGAAATTTTTTGATGAAAAGTAGAACTCGCCTCAAGAGTACAATAATTATCGCTGCTTGCGTGATAAGACTTCAGATATTTTGGAACCACAGATGGAAAATTCGAAAACCATCTTTTGATTTCGAGCATTAAGACATGAAATTCGAGACGGGCTAGAAAAAACAAAGGCACCTCCAACACCTATAATGAACAAGTTATAGAAAGCATATGACATCTACTGTCAAACCTACAATGCACATCTTGTAATGGGAAACAAACCAATAAAAGTGGCTTGTTAAGTATATGTTCAACAATTTATAGCACACATGAGTTTAGCACTTCAAAAATAAAATGACTATTGATGTAATAACCTGTATCATCGAAATAATACAAAAATTATTACAAAGATTTGTTTCTCTAGGCGATGATCATTTGTCAACTCATGAACCCCTCCCCCACACCTAAGTATTGTGACACCCCACAATTAAAAGTATAGGAAACCAATCAGTTCCCCCAATAGCCGAAGATTTATAGTATGTCAAGTGTAAAGATAAATTTCACAGATTGGTCTGATGAGATGGTTAGAGGATGGCCCCACCTATAGGATAAGAGATCCTATATATATATATAAGAAGAGGTAGGAAAGAGAGTTTCAAGATAGTCTTAGAGTTAGTTCCCAATGGCAATTTTATGGAGTTCATTAAACTTAGCTTAACCATACATACTTCATGTCATCTTTGTCTGCAAGTAATGTCGTACATCAGGACAAGTTTAAATTTATTATTTATTTTTGTCAGATTACCATCATCGCTAGGTAGAATACCCCACTACCAGCAAGCCTGTTCAATACTCCAGAGGGTTTACCTAGTCATACCACAGGCTGGTGCCCACTGCTAGCAAACCTTTTTAGTATCCCGACGGGTTAGCCTCTTACACCCTCAGAGACTAGCCCTCCATCTTTTAATATTTTAGTATAATATTGCTTTATGAAAGAAGATGGGGGGGAAGCTCTAAAAACAAATTTTCTTTATTTTTTCAATTGGGATGGTATTTATGTTAGAGGATGACTTTCCATTATATTACTTAGTTATTTTCCCGATGTAAGGGGTACTTAAGCAGACGTGGCCTATCTAAAGATATGATATAATCAAGTTATTTAGTGTGTAGTGGATGGTACCATTGAGAAAGAACAAAAGGGTATCTCTAGGCTCAACTTACTTTCTTCTTTTGTATTTATTGTGATGTTTCCATGACTAACCGGTAATTATACCTCCTTGTTACTCTTTAATAAATCCACTTTACTCACTTACTCAGGTTTCTTGGAAAAAACTGTACGAGAGACCTCTAAGCTTGATGGTTATGGTATCACTTCCTTATACAATGGTGAAGAGATTCAAGAGAAACTGCTTTGGAATGCCTTAAGAATATGGCTAGGTACAATAAGTCAATATTCATTTGATGCTTAACGGAAAATAAAATTCAAGTGTAACAATGTTTTAAAATATTTCCTTGACACTGTCTATTCCTGGTGAAATAAATACTTACAAAAATCTCTAGAATTGCCTTATTAACAAAATTCAAAAACTATTTACATATGAACAGTAGAAAATTCAAAACAAAAATCAAGAACAAGGGGGGACTTCCCCATATACTAAGGCCAATTCCTTGTCAGTTGACATGACCTGTAGAAAATCCTCTTTGGAAATGGGCTTATGATAAAATTTGAGTCAGTGTCCATTTACTACAAAGGAGACTTGTCCATTGTGTTGGCAGCCATATTAATCTCTATTTTTTACAAGCTGCCTACACAGGGTTTTTAAACTCTCATTACTCGTCACAACCTTTCTCATTAAATGAAACCATTATCCGTCGCTTTTTGCGTACCTTCTTTTTGATTTCGTTTTCACGACTGCAAGCATGAAAACTCACAGCTGGAATTCATGTTTGATTTCATCAAAGGGTTAATGTTCATATGGTTTATCATCTATTTGTTTTATTTTATCATGAATATGGTTGTTTCCATGGTTATCACCCCTTGGTATCGAACACACCTTGGTTACATATGTATTAAACCACCACCCATTTAGCATTTTACAATTGTTAATATGGTTTTGATTTATAAAATCTTTGATTCAATTGTTTATTTGACATATTGTTTTGATAAAATCTTGGATATGCATATGATGGTTTTCAACTGTTATGATTTTTTATGTGTACCATTAGGATGAGGTGTCATTCCAAGTACAACATGGTATGATGTGTTTGCATGGCCTCGATCTATATGATTTTTCCTCACATGCATAGCATTAACACTCCTGCCTACCATTTCGAGCACTTTTCGCATTGTGTTGGGGAAGCTCAGGGCAATGGCTCTGTGCTTGTTCTGTCAAACCCTATCACCGAATCCCTTGTCGATTTTGTGTTGTTAGCCATGGCCCCTGTAATGAGAATTGATCCCAATGGTGTATAGAATTTGTTATCGTTTGATAATGCTCGAGAAGACTTAGAGAGGAATGGCTGGCGGGTCTTTTTTGAAAATTTCGAGGGTTTTAATTTAACAGTCGCTCAATAATTCGCACTAACGTTCGATCGTTGCAGAGCTAAAATAGGAGATGTCTAGCTTGAGTTAAACAAATATTTTATTAGCCAAGCCACTGGTCTGCCATCCCTGGGACAAACGTGGTTTAAAAACTCAAAGGTTGAAGAGTTTCCCTGGTCATTATTGTTCACCTCAAGGAAGATTACTAGCTGTGATAGAGGTATGCCCATTACATCTCTAAAACCTAGATGGCATGATCTGTTAGCTATTGTCAAATAGTTCGTTACCTGTGAGGGTAGATATGGTTTGGTTTTCTTATATCACTTGAGGTTTCTCATGAGTTTTATCGATTTTCCCATAAACAAGCCCTATTTTCTCCTTCGAAGTTTATACAAAATGGCAAAGCATTTTAAAAGACAGAAATCTGATTCTAGCCTATTCCACCATTGTTTGATCAAGATTATTATTGTTCATCAGTTGAAGTTAAATGGTGATTGTTGGGATGCCTTCCTGTTAAGAAATGGTTTTGCTAGTAGTGAAATAGGACAGGTTGACAAGTCTGTCGTCACAGAAACCCTCGTCAAGCCTACCATCCCTCCTCCTTCACCCTTGCCCTGTGTGGAACCCTCAACCTATCCAGACACTACCCAACCTGACACTCTACCAGATTATTATCCCAAAGGTGGTGTTAAGTCTGTTAAAAAATTTGCAAAGAAAAAGTGTAAAGGTAATATTGACATCAATTATAAGGGTAAAAGGGCCGCGCGTTGGGTTTCACTATGTGCCTGAAATAAACCTAATCCCTGTGCAGACTGAAACCCAATTGTGTTAAGCGAGGATTTTGATTCATAAATTGAATGGTTTCTAACTGAAGAATATCCATATTCGTATGGAATTTGCTCTGGTAAACCCTATGATTATGTGACAAACCTTCCACCATGTCTTAAAGACAACCTCAATTTCTCTGGAATCAAACTCAACAGTAAACCTACAAGTCAAATGGAAAATTCCCCACCTGTTAATACCATCACTGCTGATACAAAGTCTATTCAGCCGCAATGCAACGAGTGTCAGTCATGGCTTGATAGGTATTACAGAGACATGCCTTTACTTCAGTCTCGGATCAAATCCTTGGAAGACCAGGTGAATTTTCTAACGAAAGAGAATGGAAAACTACAATCCATAGCCCAAACCAATGATAAACGACAAAAAACCACATGGTCTGTTGTTTTTAAGAACGTGAAAGCAACGACTGCCATTGTGAATTCGAAAATTGCTTGATTAAGATGAATCCCTTAATCTGAGGTATGGTGTTTAAAAATAAATTTAGGATGATTTTGTTTTTGTTTTAATTAGAATACATGATTTTTTTGCACAGATTACATCTAGTCTGTTTTGATTGATTCAATAAAATACAATTCTAGTTATAATTATAACTAGCTACAGAATCGTGAGATTCTGTAGCTAGTTACTAAAATTTGAATTTTCTGTTTTTATAACCAAAATACAATCTGAAATCGTTTATTCTTATGTGTTTTCAGGTACATAAGATTTCTAAAGAATATTTGAACCACTGGTGGCATCTCTCAGCATGATATTTATTTATGTTGTTTTAGAATAGGCTATTAAGTAGAATCTGGGAAGTTGCATCCCCCACAATTTTTGGAACAAATTTGATGATATCCACAGAAAACGTTTTGATCCTGTAGCTTATATAAATGTATTGTTTTGTGAACTAAGAAGCATCGCTACCTAGGAGCAGAAACTATGGATTTATGATTGACAGACTTGAATGGAAGTTTATATTGGTACAACTTTAGCTTCGACATATCGTATTTTTGTTCAAGTTTTGGTCATTTTGATTTGTAATTAAATTGTGACTACTTTAGATATCATGGTTTATTACAGATTGATGTGATGAAATATATATTGTGTCTATGTCTTATGTCCCTCATATTATATACAACAATTATTCTGTTCAAATTTGATTATTAGAAGGTTAATCTTCTTTGTTCAATAAGCAGTTATTTACAAATTTTTACAACCAGATTTAACTCAACGTGATCATTTGTGAAATTATAAAATTGTTTTCACTACTTCTCTTATGTTCTGTTATTAGTATTCGATCATTAATGCTTCGCGTTTACGAGAAGCATTTGGAAAATCTGTTGCGGTTTACTCCATCAGACAATGAAATTGGATACTATATACAGGATGAATATGAGATGAGATTACAGGTCAGTTTGTTGGTTTTATTTTATTAGTTTAATTAATATAGAAAGTTCCTGTAATCTAAACATGTTCTATTATTACTTTCTGTTTTCAATTAGACAGTTGTTAGGACCACATAATGTACCTTTTTGCCCACACATTTTTCCACCATTACACCCTTGTTTCACTCACATTTAAACTCACATTATCACTTTACCCCATATTTCCAAAGGTATACAACGTCTCTTCTCTTTACTATATGTTTAATCTGTTTTGCATATAATTTTACATGAATCTCGTACTTAACCATTGATCATAAATGTATAAGTGCTGAAACAGTTTGAACTGCAGATTAGCATTGAGGCCTGTTGCTGAAACAGTTAAAGCACGCAAACCCTGTGGCTGAAATAGTCTGTGGACTACGATACCGAAACAACAACTCATAAGAAGAAGCTGCTACACTCTCCGTGATCTACAACAACTGCTACACTCTCTGTGGTCAACGATGCTAAAACAACAACTCACACAGAAGAAGCTGTTACACAGTCCGTGGTCAACGATGATGAAACAACAACTCACACAGAAGAAGCTATTACACAATCCGCGGTCTATGATGTTGAAACAACAACACAAAACTGTTACATTGACCACGACAGCCGCATCTTTAGCTAGCATTAACCATCGCTGCTGCCTGAGACCAAGTTGCCGAAATAGTCAGAATGCAAATACCGTGGCTAAAACAACCCGTGATTTGCGATGCTGAAACAACATACAACAACAGTAACAAGAAGACAAATAAAGAAGTTGTTACTCCAGCCGCAATAGCAACACCTCACTCAGCACTTGTAATAGCATTCTGTTGCAGGAGACTAGGATATCCTATTCCAGTTTAGAAAGTCGATCTGACTAAGAATAGGACTCAGATGTACACCTGTAATTTGTCGATCAAATTGTATCAAAGGGATTCTCCTCTTTAAATAAAAGGAAATCATCATTAGAGGGGATCTTCTGTTTTTACAAAGAAAGGATTTACAGAGAGGGACATGTTTTTACTTCAGATTGTAATGTAACATAGTTGACAGATGAATAAAAGACTGTTCTAACCATTTCTCTCTAGTTCCTTTCATTTCAGGGGAATCTTGTGAGAAGGGAGGGCCCACCTTCTTCACAAGATTCACCCATTAGCTTTATAGTGTGTTAGTGTTCTTTCTGTTTATGCCTTGATTAAATTCTGTTTTGCTGAAACACTACTTTATTGAACTTTTTTTTGCTGAAACACTACTTTACTGAACTCTGTCTTGTTGTTACATTGTTTTCATATGATTCATGCTTGGGTAACTGTTAATCATTCTAGTTAGCAATCCTGTTTGGTGAATTTATGAAAGCTTGATAGTCAGGGACAGGTGCTAAAGGTTCCTTCTTCAGGAATAGGGTCATGTTCCCTATTAGGGATAGTTAGCCTTCAGTGCATGTTAATTATTTCAATTGGTGATGAGTTTATGAAAGTGTGCTATTTGGAAACGGGTGCTGAAGTTTCCTGCTTAGGGAATAGGGTCTTGTTCTCTGTTAGAGATAGTCAGTCTTTCGTGTGTGTCAATCATTTCAATTAGTAATGAGTTCATGAGAGTGTGATGATTAGAAACAGGTGTTGAAGATTCCTGCTTGGGAATAGGGTCCTGTTCTCTGGTTATAGAATAGTGGTCTTTCCTTTTGCAGTGTCTTGAAGGATTTCTTTTCTAGTATGTTATTTCTTTAATGTAATCCAGGATTCTTTGGACAATTATTTCTTTAAACATTGAACTCTGCAATAGGCAGATTGCTTTCTTGTAATTCAAGTTAGCACTTTAGTTTGTTCAAGGCAAAGTGTGATTAATATATTTTTACTACAACTCTAGGTTTCTTTTGAGATTGAGCATATATAGTGCGTGGTTACCTTTGAAATAAACAAACTTCCCTGGGTTGACAATTTATGTAGCACTTGATTGTTTAGTTAAATAAGCAATTATAGTGACCAACATTTTGGCGCCATTGCCAGGGAAGGTAATTATAGATTTCAAAAGAACTTATGATTTTTCAGATACAAAGATTGTATGAGAGGACGCGGAGACCCCAAAAGACACTGACCCTATAGGTTGCAGAGGCAGAGGAAGAGGAGGAAGAAAGACTTATATTGACAAGATTATATCAAAGTCTGAATCTGCTGCTCAACGACCAAACTCTCAGAAACCAAAATCCCAACCTTAATTTCAAGAAAACTTTGAGACGGGGAAAGAAGTTTGGAGTCCTGAGACAGTCTAGAAACTAGTAGGAAACATTGAGGACAGAGCAAGCACAGTAGGGGAGTAGACAGAAGAAAACATGGATGAGTACAATGAAGAATTGCATCATGAAGAACAGGCAGGTCCTGAAGGAGAGGTAAATGATGAAAACTCTTTCTCCACATTAGGATTTCCTATTGGTGATCTTCCTAGAGGGGTAGCCCCCATGAAGAAAATTCCACTCTCAGCACTACCTAACTTTCATGGTTTTTCTTCAGAGGATCCTGATGAATTCCTTTTTGATTTTGATATATTATGCAGAAGTTATGATTACATTTTCAATGCTAAAAAATTAAAACTATTTCCAGCAACATTGAAAGGAAATGCACTAAGATGGTTCATGAGTCTTGGAGGCCATGTAATCACAACATGGGACCAAATGAAATAGAAATTCCTAAATAAGTACCAGGACTATTGCTGAACAAGAGAAAAAAGGGAGGAACTATTTAAGATGATGCAGAAAGAGGATGAAAATCTGGAGGACTTTGTAGAAAGGCTACAGTATAATCTACAAAGATCCAGTCACCCCAATGTAAGTAAAGATATTCTTAAAACCATATTATTAAAAGGAGTAAGGGATGACTGTCTAGATAT
>JASDQU010506091.1:9000-21078 GCA_032191745.1 Picea mariana | reverse complement strand
AGGATGAAACTTATCTACAGTGTTGGCTTTTTTGACCTTCGGGATGAGAGTAATAAAGGTGGTGTTGAAGGCTTGAAGAATAACTTTGGAGGTGTAAGATTCCTTGACCACCTCCCAAATATCTTGACCCAGAATCTGCCATCCCGCTTGGTAGAAATCAGTTGTGAAGCCATCCAATCTTTGATACTTACTAGAAGCCATACTTTTCACAATTTCCTCCACTTCTTCAAACGACGTTGGTCTCATTAACGCCCGAGATTGTTCAAGTTGCACTAGCCTTGGGATGACTCCAGTGATTTTTGAGATTGCAACTTCTCGATTGATTTCTGGCTCTGTAAGAAGGTTTTGGAAGTAGTTGAGGAGCTTTGTTTCTATATCCTCCTTCTTAGTTTTATTTCTTCCATCAAGGGATTTAATGGATACTATTATGTTTCTATTTCTTCTTTGAATTAAGGAGTTGTGAAATAACTGAGTATTTTTGTCCCCTTCTTTTAACCATTGAATCCTTGATTTCTGTTTTCATAGGATTTCCTTGTGTCTTTCTCTTTTGACTATCTCTTCCTTAATCATGGCCTCTCTTTATGAGAGGTCGGGGGGCACAAACATTGAATGCCTTGTTTTTGAATATCCTCCATTTATTGTTCTAGTTTCTTTTTTTCATCAAAGATGTTCCCGAAAAGTTCTTTGTTCCATTTCAGAAGACAATGGCAGACATGTTTCATCCTTTCTTGAAACTGGTAAATTTTTGTTCCATGGAGATTATGTCGCTCTTTCCACCAGAATTCCGGGTTAAGAAGGAAATCCTATTGGTCCAGCCAAAACTTCTCACATTTGAATGGTGTGGGGTCATGTTTCCATACATGGTCCCATTCTAGGGTGATTGGCCAGTGGTCTGATCCTTGAAGGGGGAGGACCTCGACTATGACTCCTTGTTTTTCTGTGAGGGCCTTTCTAAAAGTAAGAATCTATCTAGCCTAACTGAAATTTGTGTTCTTTACCCCTTCTGTTATTCCATGTGAAGGTGCCATTTCTAGTTGGGGCGTCCACTAGTCCTAGATTTTCTATGAGTTCACCAAAGTCCTTACTCTTCTGGTCTAGTATGTGGATGCCTCCCTGCATCAATAAGGGGATTGTGATCAGATTGAAGTATCCTCCAAGGACCCATACTTTATTTCTCATAGAGTTTCCAATTAGCTTTAACTCGTCCAAGAAAATTCTCTCCAGATTGGGCAAGTTTGGGCCATATACATTGGTGATACATCCTTCTTCCTCAATTCTAATACACCTGAATTTGAGATTCAGGTGCCTGGAATTGGAAGAGAAGTCATGCATTTCTATGAGATCGAGATCCCAGAGAGTTGTTATTCCTCTAGAAGTTCCTTTTGCTGCCATCCATCTCGCCTCACTGCCATGCCAGATTTTATGGGTTATCCTCCCCATGATGTCGTTGTCACATTTTGTTTCTTGAAGGAGGATTATGTTCACCTTCATCCTAGATATTTTAGATTTTAGCATCCTCTATTTGGACGAACTATTCATTCCCCTAATATTCTAGGATGTAATTTTCATACTTAACCTTTTGGTTGGGGGGTGAATTAGTTGTCTAAGAGATAAACCACTTGTCCTGAGTCCACCATTTGAGATCCTATTTCTTCTATTTTTTGGCAATAGGGTTTTCTCCCTCTTCTTTTCTCATATGTTGACTATTTCTTGGGGGCTTTAAGGGGATTGGTCTTGATTCCCATACCTTCATATGAMATTAGTGCTAACTCTATGGACTTCCCTTTGCCTTTTACAGGTTCTAGGTTGGATTGGAGTTTGCGGATCTGATCGATGGTGAGGCTATTAATTATCGTTGGTCCATGAATCCCGCTCAGTMTTGGGAGATCTATCTCTATCTCCTTGATTTCCATTGCTTGGGTTGCCTCTGTGTCTGATTCATYCGTTGAATCTTCTYCTGATGTCGGGGAGTCCCTCATCTGAAATTCCATGTCTGCTATAACTTTATKCCCTAGTTCTTTTCGTTTTCTTACATCTTTTAGGCTCATCCTCTTTTGATCCTATAGTGTTATTTTGCATTGTTTCRGGTTCCTTTGCATGTTCTTTCTTGGTAGTTCCACTGGGTTCTCCTTCCAAGATTTGGAAGTTGTTACTTGTGATTTTAGGCTAGTTTGTTACCAGTTTTTTGGGTTGTCTTCTCCCTGCCTTTCTTTTATTTGATATTTTAGCAAAGCCCTCTGGATTTGTTTCCCCTTTTCTCGAATTCCCCTGTGGAGGAGAATTGAGGGGGCAGTCCCTGAAGAGATGTCCATGGGCATGAAATTTTCTGCATCTAAATGGGATATGTTCATAGTCTAAGGACTGGGTCCATTCTTCATCCTGATATGAGATTACAATATATTCAGGTAGTGCCCTTGCTACTTTCATGTAAACATAGATCCTGGCATAGGATACATACATGGCCGCCTTGGTAATTTATAATATCTTGACAAAGGCTCTCAATATATTACCAATGCCTTCGAGGGTCTTTGGTTCCCATAATTCCCTTGGGAGGGAATATATGTGGATCCATACCAGCGCCTCTGTGAAAGTTTCTTTCTCTGAGGTGAACCTCTCTGACTAGTATCTCATGTGAAAGCCAACAAAGCTGAAGAAATAGGGGCCTTCCTCAAATATTTTTTCTTGATCTAAGGGGTTCATGAAGATGGTTGTGAAGAACCCCTTAGATTCCAATTCGAGATCATTTTTTCCCTTTACTTTCCATCGTGCCTTGATCCATAGATGGAGGGATTTCTCCGAGGGTCAGATACCCATAAATTTACCTGTCAGGGCATGGTCTTTGATGTATTGGATGCAGTTCTTTATGACATGTGAGATTACCTCGTATATCGAGTTTTCAGTTGTCTTAGGTGAGCACCCATTCTATAGCCTCCTCTGCTACTTTTTTCCTTCCTTTGCCTTGTCTGTTTCTGTCGGATTTGACTGACCTTCGTCCTTCTGTCTAATACCTACTCCCCCCATCTTGATATCCTTGTCCTTGTTTTCTGGCCTACTATTGATTACGTCCTTAAAGGACTTTTTCCCTGTTGTTTTTCCCTCTGTCGTCCATTTTTCCAAGGATGTTGTTGCCCTGGGATCCACCATCCCTAGGACAATTCCTAGCCTCGGAGCTCCCAAACTCCTATTTTACGCACTAGTAAACCCTAAACCCTAAATCACCATTCTACCTTCTCTCTTTCATTGGACTTATAATATATTAATAGTTATTAATGCATAGTAATATTTTTGGGTTTGTATTTAGAAAAATATTGAAGTATAATTTTTGGGGGGATTTTTAAAGAAAGGAGTGGAGATTTTATTTTATTTTATTTTATTTAAAGAAGTGAGATGTGTTTTACAATTTAATATAAAGGAATTGATTAATATTTATATTTAACACTTAGTTAACACATGTATAAGTTAAATTAATATAATATTTAAAAATAAAAAATAATGTATTATATGAGATATATAACTTATATGTTTATAATTCAAAATATTAAAAAAACATAAACATACCAAACATTAATCTAATAATGATGGTGGTGGTGTTTAACTTCCACTAACACCAAATTTGGTTTGTATTCTAGAAAAACTTTAAGAAGTAAGGTTTAGGGCTAGAGGTTCTTGTTTCCTTCCTTTGGCTATGGTCACAGATCCAAGACTCATATATGATGCCAAATACTCGATAATGATGCCCATATTCAACTCACATGTCAATGATTCCTTAGAGAGAGCTCATGTTGTGGTTTCCAAGGGTTTTTCACACTACACGAGCTTGAGAGGGGGGTTCAATAGGGATTAAGTTCATTGTGTCCCCCCCGAACATGTTTATGCCTCAACAAACATTTCTATTGCACAAAACCTACTCATGGTACTTGTATTCCACTTAGAGGCCAAAGACCCATTACAAAGTCCTTGTGTGTTGGTTTGACTACTTGTTCAAGGCTCTAGATCTCAAGAAGCTTCAATAAATTCCTAAGGCACTAGCTTTTAGTCTTTGATGATGGTCAAGGCCCCACAATCCATTCATGCTTTTGTGTGGTGGTTTAAGGATGTGTTATGGCTCTTGAGAATGAGAATCTATGTTTAGGGACTAAGCCTATGTTATTTCCCTCCCCCAACCAATGTGAAGGCCTTGACGATGTTCTTTTTATACCACAACTATGGTGAATGCCTCAAGACCCATCCACGATGCATGAATCATCTTGATGGCACCCATATCCAACTCTTAGCTCAAAGATCCCCTAGTGAGGGCTTGTGTCGTTATGTCTAAGGTTTGTTCACAATGCTTGAGCTCAAGAAGGTTCAATTAGGGCTTCAGGGCTTTGTTTACCCCTTTGACATTGTGGCATGGTCTAGATCCATTTCCATTACACAAAACCTAACCACGACACTCACATCCTACTTAAAGGCTTATAGAGAACCCCTACAAAGGACTCATGTGTTGGTACAAGGAATCATTTAAGGTTCTTGAGGTCGAGAATATTCAACAATAACACGAGGAACTTATTTTCCTTCCTCGATCATGTTTTCATTCCTTGACCCAGCTTCTGAGTGTAAAAGCTTCTAATGGCATCCATATCCAACCTTGATGTTAAAAACCCTCTAGAGAGAGTTTGTGTTGTGGTTTGCAAGTGTTGTTCATGGAAATTAAGCCCAAGAAGTGACATCTAAGGGCTAAGGGCCAAGTGTTTTCCTCCCCTAACCATAACACTAGAGCTCTAAAAGACATTCATTTAAGACTTAAGCCCCTTGTTTCCCCATTGACCATGTTTAGACCTCAAAGACCATTTCCAATGCACAAAGCCTACTCATGGCACTTGTATCCCACTCGTATGCTAAAGAACCCCTATCATATCCTAGAGAATGATTCAAGGTGTGGGCCTGAGACAAATTCTTCTTCAAGGCATGTATTGTGGTTTAATCATGGTGCTTATATCCCTCTAATAGGGCACAAATATCGTACAAGGGTCTCGTGTGGTTTTAGCATGCATTCAACACTATATTCGTAGAAACTTTGTGATCCAGATTATTTTTGGCACAAAATGAGAGCAGAGATATAATAAAGAAATACACAGAGATATCGTGTATATCCAATAATATAACAGAAATATATCAGAGATGCAACCATAAACACAGAGATACAGTAATACACGATTTCTATTAATGAAAGAAATGTATAGAGACTGTAAAAATATAGACTGAAAGACTCGCTAGAATGGTGGCAGCTTATCTCTGAGAAGAGATGTGATAGCTACTCGCATTCGAAAGAAAATGATTATAATGAGGCTCTGAAGGCCTTTTTATAATAAATATGAGCGCCAAAACCCCTAGAAATCCAAAAACCTAACCCTAGGAGATGAAGCGCCAAAAGTCATGTGGGCCCCGTTTGGGTAAGCTAGTACATCAACTTCCCGGGGTCATAACTTTTGCATACGATCTTCGTTTTAGGCATATGATAGATCGTTGGAAATGTATCATCGAGGAGATTCATTTTAGGGGATCAAATATGCCTTTAGCTATCATTGATAACTTCAATCTAGAAAAACCTTCATTTGGGCCCTCAAAATAGCCCCAGAAGTTAAAAACTGCTAAAAATAGTAAATTGCCAAATTTGCCAGAAAATTGCTTTGAGCCAGTCGAAAAAGCTGGGTGGCCACGGATACCCACCTGGATCAATCCTCCCTCCTTAGGAAGAAATGGTCTCCATTGTGTTGAGTTCCTGGGGGAGAGGGAAAAGAATTTGTTGAATCTACATCTTGGTGAGCTGCTTACCTTGCTTGAGACGTCGCACTGCTCAATTTGTGGAAGTCTGTCACGAACCTTTTGCGGCTAAGGCTGTTCAACAAGTCGGGATGCATGAGAGGATGGTGTGCAGAAGGATTTTTTGCACTTTTCTATAGCCTTGTCGACCTGTGTTTATTGGATAGAAGGTGCTTGGGGCGAGGCTGTAGTGGTTGCAGTGTCCTTCTGTTCTCCTTTTGAATAGATTGTGAAGAAGCTAAATTTTGCAGTATGAGATACTACCTTGCAGAACTTTTTAGGTGGAACAGTAGTTGGAACTACCTCTGGTATTCTGTAGAGATGAACCCCCAGAGAAACAATGACACTGCGAGGTCGAGACTCATAAACAACATGGTGCTTCCACATATATGGTTGGCCCAAGAGAAAATCATAGACATCCAGTGGGGAAACATCACATAATACCTCATCCTTGAAGGGTTGGATGCTATATGACAATCGACATTGTTGGCTGACACGGAGATCTCATCCTTGGCGAAGCCACCCGATGTTGTATGGTTGGGGGTGTGGTGTTGTCGACATTCCCAACTGTTTGACGACCTCTGTTGAGATGATGTTCTTCTGGCTTCCGCTATCAACAATAAAATGCAGCGAGGTCCCCTTCACCCACATCTGTGAATGAAAAAGGTGCTCCCCCTCTTCAGGATCTGTTGGTTCTTCTGGTTGAATTGTTGCAGTCATGACAATAGCAGTGGGGTCCGTGTCAATGATCTATCCTTTACCATTATTTTCAAAATCAGATTCTGAATTAGGGTTTGGCTATTTGTCTTTGATCTCGGCCACCAATGACTATTTTGAGCGACATTCATCGGTATTGTGCCAGGGGCTTTTGTGGAACTTGCACCATTTTATGGTGTCCTTCTTTGTCTTCCTGTGACCCTTATTTTCATGTGTTTTGGACTGGTTTTCGGGAGACTATTTGTTAGGGCTGTATTTGTCATACTTTGGTTGTTGTAGATTTGGAGACCCGAACTCCCATTTGTTTTGGTGCCTAAATGTCTGCTCAATTTTAACAACATATCGATAAGCAGCACTGAGTGATGAGATGTCCAGAAAATCCATTTCAGTCTGGATGTATCTGTGTAGAGCCCCACGGTATTTCAGAACCAAATGTCTCTTGGAGTCTTTGATACCCAACTTGGTGTGCAAGGTATGGAAGGTATTGGTGAACTCTGGAACTGCGTGGCCCCTCTCTTGCTGCAATGTGTTCCATCTCATGTACTGGTCCTCATAGTTGCCAAGAGGGTAATATTGTTCCTTTACCGCATCCACACAAAAATCCCAAGTGGGATTGACCCCATAGATTCCAGACTCCTCTGTGGAAATTTGCTCCCAGTAAGTTTCCCACCAATGTTTGACATGAGGGAGAGCTTTAAGGAGTGTGAAGGTGATCATTTCTTTGTCAGAAAAATTGTGAACAGAGAAATAACCTTCTATCAGAGTTAACCATTTTTCTAAGGCTTCTGCATCTATCTGTCCTTCAAATATAGGAATATCAAAATTAACTTGCACCTTGAAAGGCAAGGTGCCTCCAAAGTGGTCGCTTGATAAAGATGCGCCTGATGCTATCGGCAGGCGTTTAAGGATGTGGAAAAAATTCTCCATCATTTCGTCCCTCTGTCACGTGAGAGCTTGCTCAAGCAACAAATTGATAGGATCGTCTGCTCCATCATTTTTCCTTTCTTCCGCCATTGAGGGTTTCTTGGGTGTGCAAGAGCGATTGTCTTCAAGAGAGACAAGCTTGAGACCCAACTTGCTATACTCGAACCTCGTCGGGGACATGCACCAAAAAAATGATCAAGAGCAGCCTGCTCTGATACCACTGATCNTCGGAGTCTTTGATACCCAGCTTGGTGTGCAAGGTATGGAAGGTATTGGTGAACTCTGGAACTGCTTGGCTTCTCTCTTGCTACAGTGTGGTCCATCTCATGTAGTGGTCCTCATAGTTGCCAACAGGGTAATATTGTTCCTTTACCGCATCCACAAAAAAATCCCAAGTGGGATCGGCCCCATATATTCCAGACTCCTTTGTGGAACTTTGCTCCCAGTAAGTTTTCCACCAATGTTTGACATGAGGGAGAGCTTTAAGGAGTGCGAAGGTGATCTTTTCTTTGTCAGAAAAATTGTGAACAGAGAAATAACCTTCTAGCAGAGTTAACCATTTTTCAAGGGCTTTTGCATCTATCTGTCCTTCAAATACAGGAATATCAAAATTAACTTATACCTTGAAAGGCGAGGTACCTCCAAAGTGGACGCTTGATGAAGATGTGACTGATGTTATCGGCAGGCATTTAAGGATGTGGGCAAAATTCTCCATCATTTTGTCCCTCTGTCACGTAAGAGCTTGCTCAAGCAACAGATTGATAGGATCGTCTGCTCCGTCGTTTTTATTTTCTTCTGCCATTATGGGTTTCTTAGGTGTGCGAGAGAGATTGTCTTCAAGAGAGACAAGCTCGAGACCCAACTTTCTATACTCGGACCTCGTCGGGGACATGCACTAAAAAAACGATTAAGAGCAGCCTGCTCTGATACCACTGATCTGGATTATTTTTGGCACGAAATGAGAGCGGAGATATAATAAAGAAATGCACAGAGATATCGCGTATATCCAATAATATAACAGAAAAGTATCAGAGATGCAACCATAAACACAGAGATGTTGTAATACACGATTTCTATTAATGAAAGAAATGTACAGAGATTGTAAAAATACAGAGTGAAAGACTCGCTAGAATGGTGGGAGCTTATCTCTGAGAAGAGATGTGATGGCTACTTGCATTCGCAAGAAGATGATTACAATGAGGCTCTAAAGGAATTTTTACAATAAAAAGGAATGCCAAAAACCCTAGACATCCAAAAAACCTAACCCTAGGAGATGAAGCGCCAAAAGTCATTTGGGCCTCGTTTGGGTAAGTTAGTACATCAACTTCCCGGGGTTGTAACTTTTGCATATGATCTATGTTTTAGGCATATGATAGCTCATTGGAAAGGTATCGTCGAGGATATTCATTTTTGGGGCTCAATCATGCCTTTAGCTATCATTGAGAATCTCTATCTCGAAAAACCTTCATTCAGGCCCTCAAAATGGCCTCGGAAGTTAAAACCTGCTAAAAATAGTAAATTGCCAAAAAATTGTTTTGAGCCAGTCAGAAAAGGTGGGTGGCCACCAATATCCACCTGGATCAACCCCAACCAATGTGGCCACTTGTAGCAGTTTATTAATGCAAAAGAAAAATATTACAGCGAGATTTTACACGAGAGTTTCTCACAATCGATCATTGGCAAATGACCCTCCATGTTATTTAAATAGATATCATGGAACAAGGGGTGTTAAGCCACAAATCAATGGTCGTTAATATCAAGGAGAATATGAACCATCAGATCACTTTATGTCAGAAACATATCATGACCGTCGGATTTCCTAACTACAAGTGCATACTAATGCATACTAAAGAAACACACTTTTATCTAACGACACATTAGACCAAGTAGATCTTAACTAACTCCTAAGTGTCTAAATATCCTAGCATTTACTTGACCTTGAGTCAACTTGTAGCTTCTTGTTTGCAACAAGTTTTTCTCTTTTACTCTACTTTAGGGAAAACTTATAACTTCTTGAACTTAGATCTGGGGCTTCTTGACCATACTTAGGGGCTTCATATATAAGAGTGAATAACTCCTCAACTGTGAGGAACCACGTGGAATTACACCTACTTTTGGGGACAAATTGATTAGGACTATCAATCAATGGATGTTTTACATCCATTTGCAGTGTCCTTCATACTCTTTTTCTTCAATCAACTTCGAGCTTCATGATCACACCTCTAGGGATTCTTAACCACTTAACCATATTTCCATGGCTTATTTTAGAATTCCTCAAAGCGTCTTCTCGTGATGGCCATGCTCAAAGTTATTCCATAAGGGGACCACTTTGGAGACTTCTTCAAATACACCCATCACTTCTATAGGCTTCCAAACTTGCTTTGGGGCTTCTTCTAGGGTTGACATCAATGACAAAAAAATTTCCAACAAATTATTCCTAAGGTTCTAGAGAGTAGAGAAGGGAGTGTCTTCCTATGTTGTAAGGAGTATTACAATGAGTCCCAAAGCTGTTCTAACTGAAAGATTGATTCAAGAACTCAACAATGGCCATATTGTTTGATCTTGGAAGATCTTGGAAAGGGGATGAGTGATCGAAGATGCTTGAACTAGTCTTATTCATCATGGTGGTCTCATATCCCATCAAGGAGGTGGTATCCATATATTATGTCTAATGGTTGGGAGGAAAAATCATTCACCCAAACAATTTCATTGGAACTCAACTTTTGAAAAAGATAAGTTCCGTCTCTTCTTCTCCTTGGTTATGAAATATTTCTTTTATGATGAAGAATATAAATTCATTATGGATTATGAGAAAATAATATGAAATTGTTGTAGTTGTTAATGAGTAAATGGTTTTATCTTGATTTTTCATTCCAAGTGTTTGCTTAAATGCTCCAATGACCTTTTATGTGATTTTGGGCATGGATGTGAAGATATGCCTTAAATGATTTGTTTGTATCTCAAAATATATGATCTAGGTAAATGTGAGTTTTGGTGGAGGGAAGATTTACATTGGGATGCAAACACCCACCAAAAATATCAAGCACTCAGCTTGGAATTGTGGAGATATTCATTATTAGAATGGTTTTAGAAATTATCAAATTCAGTATGTGCAGACAATTCTTTAAAGATTCACCATTTTATTACACTCTATGATGTGGGTAGGTGTGATTTTTGGTATATATACTTTATACATATGTTTTAAATACTCATAAAATATCTCAAAGGCCCAGATCGTGTTTTAAAAGATATCAATTATTTATAAGAGCTATAACAGATCTTCCCTTCTTGTCTATTAATGGCAATGGATGCTAACCTCAGCTTAAGGGTGATTAGATTCTTAGGTCTGAATGTGAGTTCAATCTAATTCTCTCTAAGCTAATTAAGTATGGTTGTGTTATCAAAGATAGAATCCATAAGCCCTAAAAAAGAGTGCATACAACATGTTTGATAATATACCTCAACCAATTGGTTGTTTAGATAAGTTGATTGTAACATGTTTGATAAATTGGATACACATATTTTAATAGAGATTACATTATATCTTAAATGACTCCATTTTTTTTATGAATTTAAGTATTATATAAGTGCTAGTAGCTAAGGTGTTGAAGATGCACTTCATATCCTTACTATAAGTATACATGTTTGATTAAATGCAAGGATAATGCATGTATCATGCCTCTAAATATATTTTATAATGTAAAATGGTGCAGTAGTCCTTTGAAATTATATGTTGGTTATTCTTGTTATAAATTCTTGAAATGGGAATGGATATTTTGTTATTATAATCAAGAACAACTTGGAGGGAATGAATAGTACTCTTAACTCAAGGTGTTGAGTGATGATATAGTTTTAAGGAATTATAACATAAAGTCATTAGGAGAGATGGATAGTATTGGCTATTGTATTGGCTTCACTGACATAGTCCCAAGGGGCACTACATTATTACACTATAAAGGTTTTATTGTATTTCGTATATCTATGAAGATTTCAATGTTGAATCTTAGTTCAATGCATATAGTGTGAAATGCATGAGTTTGAAGACATAAAACCCTAATCTTTAGGATTGTCCTCCTTGAAATGGATTAAACCCTCCATCTAGGAGATTATATGAGATTGTCGAACTACGATGATTTGATGAACTACAGATAGGGATTTAGATTTTGAAATCAATGATTATAATTATGATCAATTGGTAATTCCATATGTATATTGACATCAGTTTGGGAGATGTGTCATTTTGTGCATTTTGATATACTAGTCTTTGAATGCTTGGGAGTCATCTCCTACGACTCTAGCTTTGAAACTTTACTTGTGTGGATTAATGAGTTCTCACATAGAGATTGATTTTAGAACTAAAATAATTCCAAACTGTCATAGTATTTTAGTGGAAGGATTTCTTCATGAAATGGTCTTATATTATTGAAAATTGATTATATTCCACCACTATCAATAAATCATTAGACCAAAAAATATTACTCTTGATGTTGGTATTGAAGGTATGTTACAGTGTTCAAGTGATGGAAGCCTATTTAAATGTCTTGTTATTTCCTCTAGGGTAAATCTTGGATTTTATTTATGCTTGTTATTTCCTTTGTTTTCTTCATGAATTATAATTTGGGATCAAAGCCA
>JASDQU010506090.1:2838-36686 GCA_032191745.1 Picea mariana | reverse complement strand
GATTTGTGTAATTTATGCTTAATTTCTAACCCTCAAGTAGAAAAATAGCATGCATGTGTAGTGTTTTGTCTTGATTGCAGGTTAACTTTGGAAGGAGCAGCACAAAGAAGTGGAGAAAAGTGCAACAGAGGATCTACACCAAACATCAGTAAAAAGGTTAGTAGTTCCTTTCCATGCATGTGTCTTGAAAGAGAGGTTCAAGTTTTGGGTGGTAGGTTAAAAGGTCATTTCTTTAAGGTCGAAATCTGCATGCAAATTAGACCCTAGTTTGCTAGTCCGTAGGGTATTATTTCCCAACAACAGATAGGGGGTCTCATCATGAGCCAGCCTATTAGGTCCACGGGTGCCTAACGGTATGACACTACCAGCATCTAGTTACCATGCTAGGGTAGTGTCTCTTGGTTGCATGGCCAAGAGAAAAGGGGTCTCATCATGAGCCATCCTTCTCATTTTCGTGAAAGTTCTTATGGATAACATTGCCACCACTGGTCACCAAGCTAGGACAGTGTCCTTTGACTAGATTCTTGAAAGAAAAAAACAATAAAAAGATAAAAAAAAATAAGANGCTAGCCTATTAGTTCCATGAGTATCTAGTGGTATGAAACTACCGACATCTGGTCACCATGCCCGGGTAGTGGATCTTGGTGGCATAGCCAAGAGAAAGGGGGTCTCATCATGAGCCAACCTTCTCATTTCTATGAAATTCTTGTGGCTAAAATTGCCACCACTGGTCACCAAGCCAGGGAAGTGTCCTTTGAATAATATCTTGAAAGAAAAATAATGAAGATAAAAGGCATGAATGGGATTGGAAATATTTGCATCCATGATAGGTGTAGCTCAACCTCCATAGAGGCACCCACCAGTAAGCCATCCCTGCTATCACTACACCTTTTTCCCAGGCATCCCCATCCACCTCACCCACTTACATGAGTTGGATTTAATCCTTTCCAGAAAAATCCCTCTTCCAGTAGACATTAGCCCAATAGGACGTCTTGTCACTTCCTCCAAACTTGCATTTCAAACTTGTATAATGTCTTTGAGCACTAGATTGGGGTAAAGGGGTTTATGCACATGTTTAATAAATATTGATGATTAGATGTGATTGGCATTGCTATTATCCCTTTGACTTATGAGCCCATGGAGGGCATATCTGTTGATGTGCAGTATCATGCCCGAAAAACAGGTACCACGTTGGAAAGATACACAATGGGAGATGATTAGTTTGAACCTCCATGGGGTTGAAGAGCCCACCCGATGGATGTTGAGACCCCAGCAGGGGGGCAAACATAGGGCAAAGCGTTTGTACCAGGGAAGAGCAGAAGAATCCACTAGAGGCAACTAAGCAGACATGTGCCTAGGGGGTTGCGCCCCTTTCATTAGAACGTTAGCCTTGGAAGTCCTAGGACATTACCCAGGAGGTTCATGACATCATCCTTGCTTCATGGACATTTTGGCAGACAAACATGGCAGTTTGGCACGTGTGGTAGGTTGGAGAAGCCTAAGGAGGGCTAACGTTTTTCTCTAGGAGGCTGCATTTTCCCTAGAAAGGGATAACATCACCCTAGAATGAGCATGGCGTCTTGTTTTGACTTGATTAGGGCGTTAGTTTATGAAATTTTAATGTAAAACAATATTATTGTGTATTTTTGCCTTGTCGACCTTTTGATGACCTAAAAAGTAATTAAGGTCATTGCTACTGTATAAATTGAGGGTTTTTACTCTCAATTTTTCATCATATTTCACTCACTCATTAGTGAGGTCTGAAATTTGCTCCCTTCTTAGGGTTATTGGCTGAAATTTTGAGGCACACTAGTTGAAGGAAGACTTTTCTTGGCATTTTTGGCATTTCTTCTCAGTGGAAGGTTTACAACTAGGGTATGGCTATGTGATTTCTTGCTTAAATGTAAGTGAATTTATGAAAAACTTCTTGATTGAATGTTTGCAGTGTTGTTTTCTTGCATTTGTTATTATAATTTGTTGAATTAAACCCTAGGTGACAAGAACATGCTAAAGGTCCTTGTCTCATGTCCCTACCAAGTTAAGAGCTATTTGATTTTTCTAAAGTGAGGTAGAGCCTTGCCATAGAAACACTCTATCATATTCTTCTACCCTAGCCATTTTTATCCTTGTTGTTGAGCTAAGAAGGAGAAAAACACACCAAGGCCTAGGGTTTATACACCTTGGTGAGTCATTTTTCCCTAGGGTTTGTTTAGTGAAGCCTTGCTTTAGAAACACATCACTTACAAACTCTTTTGTCTTAGACTTTATCAATCATTATTCAAGCTAGCCATTTTTATTATTTCCATTTAGCTAAAGAAGGAGGAGAGAGCACTAAGGCCTAGGGTTTCTACACCTTAGTGAGCCTCTCTCCCCTAGGGTTTCATTTTTGAGGCCTTGCTTTAGCAACACCTCAACATTTAACCCTCTTGTCTTTGGTCTTTCATTATCATTTCAGTCCTTCAACCTTTGCAACCTCTTTTGACTCCATACGCCCTAGTAACGCACTGATATAAGACCTTATTTCTTGAGTGGCTTGATCACAACTTCAAACAAACAAATACTTTGAGAAATTACTAACCTTTCTAACCCTGGCCTAGACTAATCTTACTAACCCTATTGTTGCTATCTTTTTCTTGTGCTATAAACATATTCATTGCAACATCTATTTGTCTTTAAAGCAATTTAATGATTAGCTAAAGCGTTGCTTCAAGTATTGTTACATTGATGATAAATTGCCATTGTTTATTGTGAAGCTTCATTAACATTTATTGAGAAGTGATATTGTAATCATTGTTATCATATAAACATTGATTTTCTTCATCAATACTATTTCTCAATTTCTTATTATTAGAAAGTCATTGATTATATGAAGTACTAACTAGAAAGCAAACTTGCACATGCATAGTTTCATTGTTGCTTTGTCTCGGGAAGGTACTCTGATTGGTTACTACTTCCGGTTATCTTTCATCTTCATTGGTTGTTTAATCGGGACTTTTTGATCAGGTGGTGACTTGTGAGGGGGATTATTATCACTTAGCCTTGCTAAACCTTTTTCCTTCTCAAAACACCAGGTCACCGGGGACGTCTCCCTTGGGCCTTACCTCCCTAAACAGAAAGAACATTCCCATTGAGGTGACAGTGGTGGGATTGGTTCAGTTACGCCAGTTTGACATCCTTTCATCCGTATTTTACCCTAACTACAAACTGTGCGATAACAAGTCCCAAAGAAATACTTTCTCATTTACTTTGAACTTGATAGCTTTTGCGCGTTTGTTAAAATATATCTTCACAATTTGTTGTCTTCTCTTTATGTTTTCCAAGGAAAACATTCTTTTTTCTTCTAGGGCTAATAATGCATTTATCCTTTGAGGGACATTGGAAGAATTTAATTCTTCGATCTGTAGCATTAGTCATAGGGAAGAAAGTTCCAGCTTAGTAGGCAGAATGGCTTCTTGACCATAAACAAGATGAAAGGGAGTGAAACATGTGCTTACCTTAGTGGTAGTGTGATCTTCCCAAAGGGATTAAGAGAGGAGGGTGTGACACTAATGAGGATTATCTTCAATGAGCCTCTTTATGATACTAACCAAATATTTGTTAGTGGACTCGGCTTGTCCATTTCCTTGAGGGTAATAAGCTGAGGAAGTGAAATTTTTGACCCCCACTTTAGTTAAAAACTGAGTCAATTTAGTGGAAATGAAAGTGGGACCATTGTATGTAATAATCTATGAAGGAATTCCAAATATGGAAAAGATATTATTTTCCAATAAAGAAATTACATGTTCATCCTGTGAGTGTCTAAGAGGGACAACTTTAGTTCACTTAGTGAAATAATCAGTGGTTGTCAAAATGAAAATCTTCCCTGCGGAAGACGGAGGATTAATAGGACCAATAAATTTTAGGCCCCATTTAGAAAATGAAAAATCTGGGAGAACAATTTGCAAAGGCATAGTAGAAAGGTGCTCTTTCCTAAGAAATCTTTGGCACTTGTCACAAGATCTTGCGAACTTATAAGAAACTCGAAAAATTGAAAGCCAATAATAACCATTTCTGATGATTTTAAAAACAATAGCTTTAGCAGAAAAGTGGCCACCAATGTACATAACATAATATGAAGACCCATGAGCTTCCTATAACAATTTTTGTTCTTCCTCATTATTCACACATAGAAGTAATATACCATCTGTAAACCTCATGAACAAAAAGTCTCCTAAAATAATATATCTCGAAGATTCAAAACATGGACTTCTCCTTTGATGAGGATCTAAGTCATCTAGGCATTTCTGATATTGCAAGTAATGTACCATATTTTTATACCAGGGATGTTCAACAATAGAAAGGGCTTGGCTCTCAATATAAAACAATGTTGAAAGAGGATTATCCTGGTCATCAATTTCTTCACTTGCTTCAACATGTTGAGCTAAGTGAAGGGATAAGTCTCATCCCTTAATTGTTTTCGAAGTCATGATGGTCAAATCATGCTCCTAGATTTTGGTAATCCAATGTGCAAGCTTCCCTGAAAGATAATTTTGTGAAAGAAAAAAACTTGACAGTAGGCAAAGGGACTTTTACCTACGTGTGTTTGCCTAGGATAAAGTGGCAAAATTTATCTACAACTTTAACAAGAGAAAAGGAATGTTTCTCAGTATAAGATTATTTGAACTCATCATCTGATAAACTTTGACTCATGTAAGCTACATGTTTTTCATTATTTTGGTCATCATATTGTAAGATAATAACATAAACTGCTTCCTCAGTGGAATTAATGTATATGATAAAATCTTTCTCAAAGTCCGGTTTCACGAGAACCGATGTAGAACTAATTTCCTTCTTAATCCTTGCGAAATCATTTTCGACGTCAAATGTACAAGAAAAAGAGTGATCTTTCTTTAGGATATTATGAATTGGTTTAACCATTAAGGAAAAATTAGGAACAAACCTACAAACGAAGTTGATAATTCCCATAAAGGCTTGAACCTTCCTTTTGGAAGTGGGGGAAGGAAGGTTCAGAATAGGAGCAATCCTTTCGGGATCTATGCTTATTCCCGAATCAGAAATGATATGTCCAAGGAGCTTTCCCTTGGTGATACCAAAAATGGATTTAGAAGGAATTAAAGAAATGTTGAATTTTTTGCATCGCATGAGAGATTTTCTGATATGACCAAAGTGATCCAATCGATTATTTGAATAGACAGTCAAATCATCAGGATAAACCTAGATAATCTTACCGATTTTCATAGCTCACTGAAAAGTGGCACCTGTATTAGACAAGCCAAAAGCCACGTGTTCATAAGTAAATGTGCCCCATCATGTAGTAAAGGTGGTTTTGTATCTATCAATCCTTTTTACCTTGATTTGATTATATCCGAAGAAACCAACAAGTAAGGACATCATTTGTGACCCTGCAACCTGTTGCAAAATCATTTCCATATTAAGGAGGAAAATAATCTTTAACACTTTCTCTATTTAATGCGTGAAAATCAACGCATAATTGAATATGACCAGTTGTTTTCCTAATAGGAACCAATTTTGAAACCCACTCAAAATATTTAACTGGAAAGATTATACCATCTTTCAAAAGTTTTTCCAACTCCTTTCTAATAGTAGATTCAAGTGTGGGGTTAATGAATCTTTGTTTTTGCATCGATGGTTTTATCCCTTCCTTGATAGGAATGGCATGCTGTATGAGAGTAGGATCAAAACCACTAAGATCCTCGTATGACCATGCAAAAACATCTTGAAATTCACATAATAGTTTTGTGAATTTTGCCTTTTCTTCGTTGGAACATTGGGCACCTAGTTTAACCATCTTTGGAGATTTGGAGGTCCCAAGGTTCAAGGAAATGGTAGTACCCACTTTCCTTTTTGAATCCTCTTCCTTATGTGTTTCTTTGTTTCTCACATGACTCGAAAAAAATGAACTCTCAAGAGGATTCAATCGTTTTGTAAATTTGTCATCTTCCATAGATACGATTTCTTTAGGATTAAACGGTTCATTTTGTATGAAATCACATATGCCTTCATCATTAGGGAAAACCTACCACAATTCTACATTATCTGGAATGTGAGGATGATATAAAGATTGAAAAGTACAATCAGGCCTTTGAGGTAGAATTTGTCGAGTAGGGGATGCCAAAAATACAACTAACTTATCAGCCATTGAATTAAGTTCCATCTTAACATGAGTGATTTTAAATGATAGCAGGTTTGAGATAAGAGCCCAAATAGTTTGGCTATAGAGTTTCATCAACTTATTTCTAGGAGAGTATATTTTACGCACAAGGTTCACAACAAGTTCAGAATCACCAAAAACTGTAAGGTGACCACAACCAAGGTTATAGGCATTTTCGATGCCTAACAGTAAGGCTTCAAACTTAGTGACATTGTTCATGCAAGAAAACTCTAACCTGTAATAAAAGTTATGGATTTTACCTATAGGTGAGTACAAGATAATTCCATCTCCATTACCTTCGTTTGAGCATGATCCATCGAAATGCATGTGCCACATACCATCTTCTAAATCAATTTGTTCTAAAGTTGTGTCACCCTCATCAACAAAGATAGAGTACACCCCTAATTCTTCCTCAAGATAACTTACATTCGGTTGAGGAATACTCTCTATGTATGGAGAAATTCTTCCCTCTCTTAGGACTATGATATTCTTTCCATTCCGGGGAATAGATAAGTGTGTTCCATCAAGAGAAAGGTATCCACCTGTTAGGGATTTCCAGTCTCTTCCTAGGATAATAGAATAGTTTCTTATTGGCATGTCAATTACTTGGATGCTAAAGGTTGTCCTTATTTCGGGATGTGCACATAGAACTAAAGTTACGTCTTTGATTTCACCTATTGTTGACTGTCGTAGACTGTTATAGGAGATCATGCTTCTAGAATTTTTGTTAGTACATGATAATCCTAGCTCTTCCATAATGATTTTTGACATTACGCTTGGGCCCACCATCAATTAGGAAACAATGGGATATCTTATCCATAATTTTTACAGAAATGAAAAATGGAGATTTTTTTACAGGGTGTCTAAAATTATTTACACCTATCTTATTTACAGAGGAATCCTCTTATTTTGCCTCTTCAGAAAGATTTTCTATGGTGGAATCTTTTCCTTCCATAAAATTCTTGAGATAATTTTGTTGTTCATGGACAAAAACCATGTCCAAAAGAGTAGCATCGGCCTTGATATTATCCAATTGGTTAAGAACTTTATACTTCTAAGAGGGAAGAAGGGAAGGAACTCCTTAAATCTCAGAAATATTGACAGTTTGTACATTATTACCTTGTGAAGATGGGGCTGGAGTGGAAGAAGCATGAGGAGGGTCATATTTTCCTTTTGGAGAATAATATTTGTTCCTAGTATTTATAATCATGACATCTTTTGGTTCTTCCTAGTCTAGAACAACGATAGTGGTTTCAGGCTTCTTGCCAAAGATTTTGTCTCTGACACTCTTCTTAATCTCACAAGTACTTTCTTCATGATTTTCTTCGCAGAAGTTACCTCAACTTTGAGACATGATGGCCTTGGGATGAAATTTTTTCTCATTTGTATTCCTAAAAGGCGTTGAGGAAGAAGATGATGCCCCAGGAGTAAGTGAGGGAAAACTCCCCTTTCATTCATAAGCTATCATTTGATTTTTCATATCTTGAAAAATTTGTAGGAGGGAAGGCATATCTATTTGTTTGAATGAATCTCCTTTAGGGAGACCCATTCTTTCAAGTTGTTATTCGTACTCTAGGAAAGTGTGGAGAGCGGAGCCAAGATTGTCAATAGATTTTTCTTTGAGCCTATGACGATAAGGAGAAGGAAGTGCATTATAGTAGTACATGAAGGAGGCTTGGTTTTGGGGGCTTATTAGTTTGGGGAATTGATTGTACAACTTGGTGAAATGAAGGTTAAAAGACTTAATGGTTTCACCATCTCTATAAGAAATATTGTTATATTCCCTTAACTATTCGCCCGGGCTCTTGGATTTTCCATAAGTGGACTTGAACCAATAAACTATCTCTTCCCAAGTGGAGAGGATATTTGGAGGGAGATCAAAGAAATCAGTTGATGCTTTTCCTTCAAGGGAGTTAACAAATAAGCGCATGCATGTATCATTATCGTTAGCCCCAATATTGTGACAAGCATTAGAAAATGCCACTAGGTGTTCATTTGTAGAAACAATGTTATTCCCTGAGAACCTAGGAAGATGATCTTTAAACTTGGGTAACATACGAGTAGCGGGTGCTAGATTCAAGGGAGAAGATACGTGCCATGGGGTGGTAGTAGCATATTCCTCAAATTGGAAAAGCCCATACTTCTTTATAACTTTAGAAGGGTTGGTAGTTGATTGTATAGGAACGTGATGACTATATAGACTACCAATTACCGATGAGGTTGAAGGTTGGGATGATGAAGTACCTCTAGCACCACTAGCACCACCCATGGATTCCATTTTGGAAGTGATGGGAAAGGGAGAAAAGGGTGAGCTAGCAGAGTCAGACAAAGTACTCCTTAAAGTGCTTTCTTGGGTTAACAAAATGGCTTTCCTCCTTCCTATTTAAATGATAGGAGTAGCTTCAAGGGACAATCCTCTTCTTCTCCTAGAAATGCAATAATTTTAAGACATGAAAATGAAGAACAAATACTTAGAAAAAGGGAGGTCACTGTTGATTTCTAGGCTGCCTTTTCCTAGCTTCCCAACGTTCACGGATACTTATATATTGTTCAACTACTTCCCAAGAGTGTTCAAGCTCGGCCCAAGTACTAGAAGTTTCTAGAATGTTATTGATTAAAGTCAAGGCAATGATAGTTTGGTCCTTAATACCATGTTCAATATTAGGTTTCCTTGTAGAAGGTATTGTCATGAGAAAATCCGTCAAAGAGTATTCAAAAAAAGCAGAAAGATTCAAAGATAATCGTGAATACAATCAACCAGAGAGATATGGAGGATCTCCCTAGTATGGTCGTCAAATAAATGTTGAGGAAAAGGTATGGAATACCTTACTAAATCATTTTCAGATATTTCTTGGCTAGGACAAGATAGTTGGGAATGTCACCTAGGATTTATAGCCTCAAAAAAATTCACTCAATCCGCATGAAGTATTAATTACAAGGATTAAGGATGGTTTTATGATTTGTATATGTTGCAATGTAAAATAAAATCTATACAAATCTATTGGAATGTATACATATTTTACAATAAAGTAAACATGGAGACCAAAAGAGAAAGGAGGAACCAAGTCATGAAAACGCATGTATGAGACAGAAAAATAATTTGATTTTATTTCATTCTGAGATACCAAAAGTGTATTTATCTTTACAAACCCCTGTGAGGGTATGGACCAAAGTCATATTTAAATATCTCCGATGGGAACCATACAAAAATAGTCCGATAGTAAAATAAAATAGAAATCAACGATCTGGATCAACTTGCGAAAAAGTGCTGCCATTTTGACTCTGCAAGATATTCTTTATTAGCCATGAAAATTAATTCACAAACAAACAAGAATACACAGACAATCTAGGATGAATCAACACCTCTAAAACAAGTGGCTGAAAAGTAAGATTCAATATTGAACCTTGTTGGCTACAATAAGACCCTGCTGTCAACAAGAGGATTAGGCTTTCAAGTAAACTCATAAATGAATGAAAACTGAACTTATCTCATTTAACTAAAGAAAAAACCTTAGTCTTGTCTTTCTCCTTCTATTCTCCTCTTGTCTCTTCATCCAATTGAGATTTTATTCTTTCCCAATCAGTTGAAGTAGTTCAACTACTTTCTTTAGTTAAGTCAAATTAACTTAACAAATTAATTTAGCAGAAATAAATAATAATAATATAGAAATAAGGGTCTTAATTAATAATAACTAAATAGGTGGGACCCCTTGTGACTCCCATGATTTCTTCTTGTTAACCATCAAATAAAAAGTACAAAAAAATAATAATAATTTAGACCATATAACACCCTTGTAGCTACCATGGATATCATTTAAATTAAATATTAAATATCAACATTAATTTATATCATATCCCAAAAACAATATATCCACATTATCCACAAAATATCCAAAAATAAGGCTTGTTGTCCAAAATATGATGAAAACCATTAAACATTGTCCTCATCACTTAAAATCATAAAAATAAACATTTAAAATCCATATTTGTTGTTTTGTGAGGCATATTTCCTTTTCTCATTGTTGTCTCCCTTAGACTTTTCTAAAGTAGCCCGTGGTTGATTAGACCATTGGGGTTGTATTGCCTTGATTACATGGGAGTAGCATATTTTAAGTGGAGGCATGAAGACACATATTTAGGGGACTCAATAGATGGACTAGAGGGGGAGGCCGTTGTTTTTCCTTTATCTAGCACAGGTTGTGGGATGTCAATTTTCAATATCTTGCTAGCATGTGAAGATTACACTAGTGAAACAACGTGGTTAACTTGTGCATTAGGATTGATTGGAGGTGGTGGTGGCGGTAATGGAAATGAGAAAGTGGGCCAATCTTGGAGGTGATAAGCAGGTTGATTGATAATTTCTTTCCAATCGTCATTTGCGGGAGGTTCAAGCTGCATAGACACATGTGGGGGAACGACGATACCGAGAAAAATCTGAGGCTGCTGGAAAGGGGGCCTCTCTGGTCGAGGGTGCAATATCCCATGGCCAAACCAATTAAATAACCCAACTTGAAACAACTATTTTAATTCTTGCAGGTCATTGCCAAAATGAATAGAAAATCTAGGCCTTCTATGGCCTCGATTCCAATTTCCCCCCTTCCTCTGTTATTTTGACCATTGTTGCCTCTACTGAAAAAACTCATCCTGTAGCAACAATTTGTTGGTCATGAATTCCTTAATAAACCATACATGAAACTCTACTTACATAAATCAACAATTGGCTCTAGAATTTACTATGAGACACATGCAATCCATCCATAACATGTCATTTATTAATTGTCACGTGAACAGAGAATTGATAGGGTTCATGGGAAATATGGAGGGATTGTATTTAGATAAAAATGATATCATCGAGGGGAATTAATATATGAATATTGTTCAAGCAATCAATAAAACAATTAACTGTGTATCTAAACAAATTCAAAACATCAATCCTCAACTCTTCCCATATCAACTTCCTTTCATTTCCACACAGACTCCTTTTCAAAATAAATACCACAAAACAGGGGATGAATAAGTGAAATTGGGATCATGAAGGGGGTGTATTTAGCGACAAATGGTAGAATGGGGGGGATATATCATGGATAATGTTCAAATGATACATCAACCATGCCATCTCTAATATCAATTTGCAATCAAACTTTGTTACCATTCAAAAATTTAAAGTTTAAGCAATACTCAGTTTCCAAAAAAAAACCCAAAATTAGTGCTTTCTTCACAAAACTGCTCACTTGCCTTTGACACTGTTTTACAAAGTAACCAATTGCCCAAAAAATAAAAATAACCATAATAACAATACTGCTTGTACATAACAAAATAAAAAAATAAACAACATCATAATCACTATAGTCTATACAACAGACAATCTTGGAGTGAACAAGCTACAACCCATAATGTCAACATCAGCAAAGTTCTTAAAACCCATAGGGTCCCGTGAAGTGCCCCATAACAAATCCCTCTATATAACCATAATTTTAATTGAACCACAATTCATCAAATTTCTGCATCCTCTTTCAGTCTGGTTCATAGACTTCATTCGAGAAACATATAACCTATACACGGATGCTTTTTGTAATTACAATAAAACATGGAAAGTTTATATTATAACAATAATTCACAACATTGTTATTGACCTCATAAAATTCATATGGACATAATGTAACTTAAAGAGAATAAGTGAGTCCAACACTTCCTCCGCACTTGCATAGAAAGTGACTAATCAAAACCCGCACCCATACAAAAGAGCATGAATAATGCCTTCATCAAATTCTGGGTAAGCAACACCTTCATGATAATGCATAGGTTTCCACGCAACAATGGATAGTAGGTGGCAGAAGAAAGCGAGATGAAAACCTTAGGGTTTGGCCAAAAAAGAGCACGAAAAGTTCACTCCCATCATAATATTCCACATTAATACTCACAGAGTCGAGACTATGGATCAGGTGTATTAGCCATGAAGACCAACAATATTGACATACAAGTAGAGTGTCCACAAAACCCACAGGTAAGAGGCAGAGAGAACCCATTTTCGAACAGGGAAGAAAAACTAAAAAAAAGAGCCAGAGGAAAAGTAGGCCCAGGAGTATCCCCAACCACATTCTTTTCATAGAAAAATTGCGAACAGATACACTAGTAAAAGGCACCCACGACTCTTTTAATGCCAATGGTCTCAAAACAACCACCACAGGAAACCAAAACTTGAAAATCAACCAACACATAGTCTGAATTCATTATAAAATCTTTGTAAATACACTAACTGTGAGAAAACAAGAGCCAACTATTGACTTAAAGAGAAGAGAGGATGTTCATGGATGGAAAAACAAGAAAACCCCATACCTGTGTAAAATATTGCTTAAGGATAAAAGACCAGCTTGTATACCTCCTCCACGATCGAGCAATGTCGATCAACAACAACCAATAGAGAATAATGCAAGAATGACTAGGGTGGCAAGCTCGAGGTGAGTTTGAGTGATGTGCATTTACTGCATGTTGCTTCTCCCTTCACACTTTCATTCATGGCTAGTACGAGCAATCCCACTATAGAACTCATCTCCCTTTAGCATTCAAATCGATTAATGCAACCAACTATACCAAAGTTTCCATATGTCCCAATTTAACAATGCGCCAACCATTGCCACTATCCCCATTTCACATATAACAATTTCCTAGGGATACAACCAATCTTGCAACTAAACCAATGCGCCAGCCATTGTAGCAAGGGTCAAAATCATCACCCAACTACACTATAAAACATATTCGATATCAAACATTAAAACTGGAGTGTAATTCCTTCATCCATTACAAGCAACATAATCATACTTTATGAGAGATAATTAAGACACCACTATTCCTTGTTTTAACCACCTTTCCCACAACATCCTATCATAAGAATTTTAACCACGATTTTGAGGCAAATAAGTTGTAGAGTTTGTGTCGCAACCAAAACATAGGCAAACGAAATATAAGTGTTGCTTCTTCATCATAGTCCCATAAGTCATACAAGGGGTCCCATCTACTAGTATATTGTTAAATATAATTAAATAATAAGTCTTGGCAACCATTTGCAATCATGGTACCCTACGTTGCGCTTTTGAGCGTCAACACCTCTCTCAAAGCATTTTTTACCCTTAAGTTGGTTTTATGATATATATTTTATATTGTTTATAAACGGTTCTGGTAGTTTCAGATTGAACAAACTAAACAAACCACCACCATTTAATAATATTTAGGGAAAATTTTATCATCTACATTTCATTTGTTAGTGCCTTTGTCTTTAATTAATGTTGACGTGTAAATCCATGTCTGCATCTTTTTCATTCACTGCTTCTTTCTTGTTGGTTTCAGGCTTATTATGAACTTAATGTTTGTCTCGAAGCTTTAGGATCTCATCATGGAACTCAATAGGATAATTATTGTGTTCTCTTATAACACAAATGATCTGTTGGGAAATAAGAAGATAACCTTGATATTGAGCAAACCGTTAACTGAGTGTGTATGTTTAAAAAAGAAGTCACTTTGGGGATCCATATTCATCTTCATCTTCATCTTCATCTTCAGAGGCCATTTCTATCAAGTTGATCAATCAATTTATTGTAGTCTCATGAGAAATCCAAGGTACTTGTTGTCTAGTTTCAACATTTGAGGAAATAATTGATCAATCCATGATGATGTTAACAAAAAAACACCAACATCAAACAACTCGACATGACTCAATTTGGTCAATCACCATCCCTGATATTTCAGAATCTAGTGAAATTTCTACATGATGGAACAATTAAAGAATGTTGGCAACAATAGGAGCTGATCAAAGGGTTGATCCTCTAGTTAAACATCATTCGTGTCCATTTTTTAATTGATTAGCATAGCTTGCATGAAAAGATTGTCCACGAGAGGCAGTATTACACCCTTTATCATACACCTAAGAAGCTGTTGAAAAATATTATTTGAACCATAATCTTTCATATTGTTGATCACTTCAATGTTAAGACTCCAACATCATACGTTATTTTCTCAACTTATCTAAAAGCAATCAACTAAATCCCTTGTTAGATAATAAGTGTGCTCAGTTTCCAATAATTATCATCATTTGGTTGTTGTGTCTATAAAGGAGATTTCATCACATAGCCCGCACTTGATGCATATTGGCATGATATTGCATATGGAATTTTCAACATTGAAAATATGTTCCACTTATACCTGGAGAAATGCTTTGTTCACAGGTTTAATATGACATTTGCATGTTCCATAGTTCCATTGTTCATATTGGAATCACCGATTATGTATTTTCATGTTTAACTACAAGTTGTCTCATCTCGGAATATGTCCTCTAGTCATACATATTATTTACATTGGATGAATCACAATTTTGCTAACAATAATGAAAGTAACTCATAACTCATCCCTCTTGACTATTTTCTTTAAATGGTCATGGAATCATTTTCGTTGCTCCGAATTTTCCTATGTTGTTAAAAATCTCATTCTCTAGTTAACAAAACAATTTATTAGTAATGAAATATGGAAATTCACTCTTTAACATTAGTTGATCTTTGATCCGAGGGTTAAAATTTTTTGCGTTGTAGTAATTCCAATCCATTAATATAGTAACAATGGACAAAGACACTATATATAATGCACAATTTTGTTTTGTTTGATTAGTGTCATATGTGAGCTATAGCACAGACATATGTTTTCCATCATTAACAATCTGCATTTGATTTTTTTTTTTCAATTATTGCACTGCCTCTTCTCACACTGCAATGATCTCCACCAATATGGTAGTACTTGCAATAAATAATTTAGAACAGTGTATAATAGTTTTGAAAACATACTTTTGGGATACCATTGTAGTAGCGACTTACGAAATGTTCGCAACGCTTCATAACAATGCAATAGTGAAGAGCGTTATACACAAGTAGGAAATAAAATAAGTATCATGGAAAATATGGCGAAGACATGATATGCACTTATTGAAAAATTTCGAACTCCTCAAATAATGTTTGATTGAGACCATTCCTTTCTTTAATAAATATGTAATCATTTAAATGTGTAAAAATTCCATCCAATGTATGATTGAATAAGGTATCCATTCCTCATTCTCTTTTTGGTGATGCCATGTGTTGCAAAATCATTTTTGTATATTTAAATTAGGACCACAAAAATGGGCTTGGCACATAATAGTATGAAAATATTTTATATGAAATAGAATAATATGAAAGAATAAAGTCAAGGTCATTTGTTTGGGTGACAAAGTTATCATGTGGGAAAGGTCATGGCAACATGGTATAATAATATATCTTTTTCATTTTGACATGGAAGGAGTAAGATCATAAGTTCATAACCTGAACTCATGGTTTCAAGGAGGTGAAATAACAAGGCCAACTGTGTATAATATAATAATCAATTTAGCTTTTGGCATGGCATGAAAAAGTACCAAAATTAAACCCAAAGTAATGTTATTCTTAGAAAAAGAGAGGTATGAGAATATCCTATGAGTGAAAAATATGAAGGTTATGAGTGAGATTATAACAAGGTTAAGAGTGTGGGAAATGGGATAATAGGCCTTTTGAATCATAGGTCAAGAACCATGATATTTTTGGAAAGAACCTTGCACCAAAATCTTGTAATGAACTTGCTTCCATTTGAATGATCTTGTAACTTGTAGCATAAAATATACCGCCTGACGATCATGTTTATTCGTTATCCATATCATAACTTCTAAAATATTCTTGAGTGACCAGATATTTGAAGACATATTCCTTGAATGTGTTGTAGTAACTCAGTAGGAGTGCATACGAATTTGCGCAAGAAATTGAAGAATGAGAGGGGAGCCTAGCAATGCTTTTCTGGCTAAGTACTATTGACCAAAAATGTAGTCAACAATCCCTATCAGTGTTAAGATATGATATTATTTGAGAGGGCGTAATGACCTTATCCAGGGAGATAATATTAGAGGGTGCACTAATTGAATTGTTAGGACCCTTCCAATAGTGAATATGAGAACCTAGATGGAGTTTATCACTAGAATCATTGAAAGAAGTAGTGGTCTCAAAGAATTCTTTGTCTTTTGGGAATAATGTAGTTGAGATTTCATGGTTTCTTTTGGGTTTGGGGGAAGAAACAAAATTTGTTTCCCCTAATGATGAATGAATCTACCCAACTGTTGACGCTTGAACTCGTTAGGACTAAAACATCAACCTCACGAGGATGTAAATCCCCCTGCATTTTTATAGAGGTGGTACTCCTCTTCATATTTTCTTGGGAATTCTAGATATTCAGAATGTGGGACTTGACATAAGTCCATTGTGGTAATTCAAAGAAATATAAATATTGCAAGAAAATAAAAAAGGGAAATGTTTTATTTTCTTTTAAAGGAAAGCTCCTGAGAAAGGACCATGAACCGAACACATTCACACATTTAAAATAAATAAGCAAAATTTCCTCACATCCATCATAGTTTAAAATAAAGATTTATGATCACATAAAAATAAAAAGAAGATGATCTACATGCATAAGACAAATTTAACAGAGTGGACACATGGGAAGATAAAATAAAGATAATGATAGATCAACCTCAAATAATTTATATTCTGAATACAGGGTTACAAAGTACAGTCAAGATTGTTCCTGAAATAGATCTCTCGAAATTTCTAAAAAATATATAGTTTGTTACATATTCTTTGAAATTTAAAATGTGTCTGTCATAAAGACTGGGATTGGGGATTCCATGTACCATAAAGAAAATAAATACAAAAAATAATCTCTTTAGAAATAAGATGGTGGGTGGTAGAAGAACAACAAGACCTAGTAAGAAGAAAAGAGGAGTTATCAGTCTTCGGTTAAACCTTTCTAGTGAAAGAGGTGGAATAACTAGATGAAGGACTTGATAAAGAAAATAAGGATGTGAACAACAAAAACTTACTATGATGATATCTCATGTTTTCACTTTCTTATTGGTGTCATTTTATTTTCTTCATTGATGGTTACAAGAACCATCTCAACTGCTTCTTTCCCCTCAGTGGTTAGTTTGTTGATAGCTTTCTTAAACCATTCTTCAATATAATGTTTCATTGGTGCCACGTTGATTTCATACCAGATTTTGATGTTGAACAACTCACCCTCCAAGTCTCTCAGATCAACGGAAATGCCATGTAATGATTCTTCAATATCCTAATTTTTCACGGATCAGTCCACGAGCCAATTGTCTATGTCATCCTCATTATATTCAAGTATACCATAGAACTTTTCAACTGACAACCCTTTAAATATCTCAACTTTCTCATAAAATTGTTGCTTTGTTAGGAACAACGAGTTGAGGATCAATTTGGGATCTTGGACTTACTTAGTGCTTCCAGTTAGGTCCACCTCCGTGAGCCTTTTGAATTATTCTTCCCTCCTTGATATGGCTTGGTTGCATGCTTGAACAATGTTATTCAAGTTTTTTATCTTTTCTTTCCAGCACGTGTTCAAATTTTTAATTTGACTTGGAGAGGGAAGATCCTCTTCTCTTCTCCCTAGTTCTGTCATGTTGGAAAATTTAACACCAAAGGGTACCACAACATCAAGGTAAAAACCTTATTCATTTTTTAGGTCGGCTTGCAAATACTCATGTAAGGCATGCAACCTCGAGTGAAAAGAAATCATGTTCTTCGAAATTTCCCAAGATTCTATGATCAATGCCATTCTTTTCTTGATATTATTCTCCACATGATAGATCCTGGCTGATGTAAGTAAGCTTGAGGATCCTTTTAGTTTAGCAACGGGCGTGGTGGGTACAACAATTTCCAAAGGTATGGAAATAAGTGGAAGAGGCATTAAGGTCTCTTCCAGTTCCTTAATCCTCTCCTTTAACTTTGTATTTTCCTCTTCGATACCACCAATGGAGTTGTCCAATGCATCATTGGTTGCTCTATGAATTCTATTAATCTAGGAAGGCCGCATATCTCTTCGTTCAACCTATGAACAATATTTTTCTTTCTTATTCTTTACATCACTTTTATCAATAATCTATTTTTTGGATTCCCTGTCAAAAACAATGCTCTAAAAAACAAATGACTCTTCTCCGTCGAAGGTCTCATTCTCAATGATTTCCAAAGATGAATTTTGGTGGGCCATGTTCCCTGACTGATCCAGTGGGGGAAACATTTTCTCGATGTTTTCCTCAAGCTCCATATCTTCAAGGGAGAATCTATTGATGTCACTCTCTATGTGTTGGTATTCGTCTTCTTGCATGACATTCTTCCTCTTTTTTCTTAGAGGAAGCTTTTATGAGCTCTCAATTTTTCTCAAAGGGATATTCTTGTCTCCTCTACCGCATGAACTATTTTTGGTCACTTTTATAGAAGGGTGGGCAACTAGAGCATTGCTCCTATATGTTGTAGTCTTAGGAGTAACATTTGGGGACTGGGCACTCTTCTCGCTGGGACCCTTACCTTTCTGCTTGTAAAATTCATTGGTATTGAGTATCATTTCTAAGTCACCAACATTGTGAGTAGGAGCATCCAAGTGAATATATTGTTCTTCATTTAGAAAAATATGGATGAATGAATTGATAAATCCCACTTCTAGCATATTCTCCATAGAAATTTCGTTAGGGTCAAACCCTTTTATCCTTTCAGTGTTGTTGGACGTAGACCCATTCTGGGAAAAAGGCTATTTTTGGGGAGAGAAGCATGAAGGGAAGAAAGGACAACTGGAAGGAAAAGCATCACGTGTGAAGGAAGCATGTGAGGTATGCATGCAATGGAGACCTAACTACGTTAGGGTTAGGGTTTTTTCAATATAATGTAATGGATGATGAGCCAAGAATATAGATAAGTAGTACTTAGGAGGTCTAGAGAGAAAAAGGAAGAGACCTAAGAGGGGTTCCTGAGTGGGATAGATACAAAAATATATCAATAGTACCTAGGAGGTAGAGAGAGTCTGGAAGTTGTAAGGTTTGTAAGAAATACAACATTTCGTAAGCTAGTGAGCTAGAGAAGGAGTGAGAAACTTGATCCTGAGGGTTAGATTGCAGGTTGAGGAGCATGATGTGATCTATTCATCTTCACAGGAATCGGGAAGGATGTTGAGAATGTAAGATCCAAGACTGTAAATACGCATGGAATGACATAATAAAGAGCTTGAGAGCCAGATCTTTGTGGATGTAGACTAGGAGGGGGTGAACCATATTAAATCTTGTGTTGTGTGATTGAATGTATGTATCTCTATTGTTGTTATGAATTAAATACTAGATGAATGAATGAAGGAAATAGTTAGATATAATACTCTACATGCATGAATAAGAATGATTGTTTTAATCAAAAGGTTAGACTAAATAAATAAAGATCACAAGGTACAACCACATATCTCCACTCATTCCCCAGCTGCAAGCACCTGAGTATTGCAGCCACCCATAGAGCTATCTCGGGTGAGACTGTGTAGTACACTCTGTGTGTTGCGTTTCCTTCTGGTTTACCAGGGGGGGTGATAGTTTTAGAGGGATTTTGTTGGGATCTTGTTACACCTGAACCTGGGTCAACCTATGAAAGTAAGGTAATATCAAAGTACATGACTAATAAATTAGAATAAGAAACCAACAAATGCTTCTGTTGCCAGTTGAAACAGGATGGAATTGAGTGAATGAGATCTGTCGAAGAAGTGTAAAAAGAATGCCATATCTGATGACAAGACATTAAGAGAATGTGAATATAAAAGGGGATGTTGAGACCATGGAACCCAACAAAGGAATATATAGAGAGTTGGTTGAAAACAAAGGAGCTATAGTTTGTGCAAAAGGATAATAGAAACTCAAAGTTAACACCATGCAAATATAAGTACGTATTCAATGACTTGAATGAAGTATTTTTTTGTGATTTCCTTCATGTGTTGCAAGAGTGGATATTAAGGTTGAAATAAAACCATCCTACAAATCGGATTAGACAGCTAGAGTGGAATCCTGTAGAGATCACGTAGTTACAAAAAGTTGACAATAAATTTACGCGTGCAGTAGATTTCTGGTTAGACAACATTTTTGCAGGATTTATCATAGAATTTGCAGTAGATATGGTGAAGTATTACAACACGAAAAAGCAAGATTTCTTGAAGGGACCTTGAGGTAGGTATATCAGATCTCTATGTACTTCCATCAAGATATTACTATATAACAAAGGTGTAATGAAAATGGCCTCAGATAGCTAAACTTCTCTGCGTGCATGGGGGAAGGGGGGAAGCACTGATAGAAGAAGGAGAAATGGACAAAGGAAAGAAGGAGGAGGCCTTGGAACCAATCATGATGGAGGAAGAATAGATCAAGAAGATCATGGAAACAACTGGAAGAACACGCAGTGGAGTACCCTACCAATATAATATGAACAATAAGAAGAGAGCCATATCCGTGAGGGAACGCTTGACAAGTGATGACGAAGAGGTAGAGGATATCCAGGATGTGGAGCATATTTAGGAAATCCTGCATGCGACATATGAAAGGAAGACGAGAGGTCCAAGAGAAGGAACAAAAGGCAACACTCCTATCCATATCAGTGTCAGTGTGGAATCCATAAACCCATGTGCGCCTAATACACCAATAAGAACACCACCATTTAGACAACCGAATTTCGGGAGAAGGAAGACAATAAGAAGTACATCTACACGGGGAACAACAACTAGGGGAGCCAGTTTGGGAAGCACTATTCAAGTATCTACACCATGCGAAGGTAGTAGTTCATCATTCAGGATGGCAGGAAATGATCCCAACATCAGGTTACCATAATTCAAAGGAGAGGCATTGGAGGACCCTGAGAAGCACTTGTTTATTTGTGAAAATATCTGGGAAGAAAAATAGATCACAGATGAGGACACTAAACTTGCGTAGTTATCCATCATGCTAATAGATCACAGAATGGATGGTACATGAGCTTAGCTGCAAACATTCTGTTAGGGACAGCTAGAACAATTAGAGATATCAAAAAACTATTAATAAATGAATTCTAGAAGCCTATCTCAGAGGATCAATACATGAATGAGATGATAGAGATTAGACAGAAACCAAGAGAATTTGTGTGGGAGATTGACCAGAGATTCAAACAATTGAAGGGAAAGGTAAAGTATGTCACGAAAAATATGCAACATAGGCATATGTTTTTCAATTCACTACTCCCACACTTTAAATACCTCTTGCGACAAAAAAATTTTCAAACCCCGACAGAGGCTCTGCAGGAAGCCCTACAACTGGAAGATAACCAATATCAGAAGACATATCCATCCATAAAGGAGATGAAGGAGAATCTAAAGAGCTTAACATTTCATCTAAACCAGAATAGGGTTAAGGACAAAAGAGAAGTCATTTGGCGTACCACATGTAGGACAGAAGGACACCATAAGAATGAATGCCCAACATTCACGCAATACATGGCAACAAGACTGCCAAATCCTTTTCCAATAGGAGGACTATGGTGTGAAATCTGTAAGAAACAGGGGCATGATCCATATCAATGTCCAATGATGCAGCAATACCAGCCATTACCTAAGAGCTCATATTGTAACTTTTGCGAGTCAGTAGGCCATGATTACAAATATTTTAGGACCATGCACAAAACAAAAAGGAGATATTCAAGTAGGACAAAAAATAATTATTGAAGCCAGACATTGCATCGACATCAACTGCGCAACATACTCAGGAAGTACCAACATACGAAATTCCTCCATCGTTGGATCAAACTAATGAAGCAAATCCCCTAGGACAAGTAAGTACCATTAAGTCTTTTCTACAATCTTGTGTCAAACTTCTAAATGATCCATCATTTGTTAAATTGTTACAAAATATGTTAGAAAGATGTAGCATAGAGGCAGAAGGAAATCTAGAACAAAAAATAGTTAATCATTTGCATACAATGAGGAGAACAAGCAGAGAATTCAGACTGAACGCCAATATTGGATATTTCAACATGGGAGATATTATACTAGATTTATGATCTGAAGTAAAGGTGTTACCCAAGAATACATAACAATGTATGGGAGATCACACCTTAGGATATTCACCTATTCAACTAAAACTAGAAAATCAAGACAGAGTTCTACCAATTGGACAGATAAATGGGGTGACAATAGATCTAGATGGAGTGCACACTAAAGTCGATTTCAAAGTAATAGAGATAGTGGATGGTGTTGGAGCCGCCTTTGTTTTTTCCAGTCCATCATAATTTTCATTCTTAATGCTCTAGATCTAAAGATGGTTTTCATATTTTCCCTCTGAGATCTCTGAAGTTTTATCACGCGAGCAGCAATGATTATTATGATCTCGAAACGAGTCCTACCTTTCGTTAAAACTTTTCCTCTCTTGTTCTACCTCGAGATATCGTAGGTCGGATACTGTAAGTCATATAAGTCACACTCCCCAAGCTACGAAATAGCAAAATCGTTTTAATATTTTACTCAGGACAGTAACAAGGGTAAAGTTTTCCCTAACCCATGTTTAAACACTGTCGGGGTTTCGCACCTCGGCGTTCTCCAAATCCAAAATTATAAGGTCGTAGCCCCGATAGCCGAGAAAATGAGGTCCTTATTTTAGTAACCCGTGTCAAGGCTAAAAGTAAAAGCTAAACTGTGGTAAGATTCTGTCGGCAATTCGCCACTCGACGTTTTCTTTTTCAAAAGTTACATCGTCTAAATACTGACTCACGAAATCACGATAAGGATATAAACGTAATTAATCAATCACTTAATCCAAGTTTATATTCCCTTTTAATTAAGTCATGTTATCGTGATCTCGCGGTTTCGCAGCTCAGCATGCTGACTTTCCGAAAACTCATTTTCGAAGCTCCGAGTTGCGATATGGCGAAAATAATAATTATGAAATTAATTGAGCCCCTAATCGCGATTACCTTTTTATTAACCAAAATCAATCATCGCAGTCTCGGGTGTTAGATATTCAAAGTTTTAAAGTAAAATCCCCGATATAATGAGTACCGAAGTATTGATTAACGTTGGTAAAACCAGATTAATTAAGCTAAATCAATGCATATCCCGCGCTTTGATGTCTACACGATTTACGAGGTAGCCTTGACCTTTCCATACACCACTGGCATTTTAAACCGCCAAAATTTATGGAATTAATTAGGAAATAGGGAAAATCGATGAATAAGATCGGATTTTTATGGCAAAATTTATTTCTGAAGATGATTTGACAGAATTGTTCTGAAAGGTACCGAGTTTTTTGAATATATATAAGAGCTATGGTTCATTATAACAAATTCATTTTCATATCACGTAGAGCACCTTATCTCGGAGCAAACTGACTTCTATATGTATACGTATTTCTATCGCAGAAGAGCTAAAACACAAGCTTCAGCCATGGCTCCGCGAAAAGCATTCGAAGCGAATGTTGAGGTTTCGGGACAAGGATCAGACAATGTTGCTGATACTTCACCTCGAAGTATCGACTCGGTCCCGAATTGGTCGTTCGTTTCAGATATTCTGCAAGCAGAATTGGTGGATTATTCCGATGATTCCAGTGACAACGAAAAAGATGATATAACCACCAAGTACAAAACAGTCATTCAATCCGGAATGCACAGAGTAGCAGCTAGGCCACGATTATTTCCATATTATGATATGGTCCGATGGGCATTAGACCATGTTGACATACCGACCAGAACCATTAGGAATGAGCAGAAAGTCACCATAGGGACTTTCAGGCCGAAACATCTGCAAGCCATGTATAAGTTACCCACAACGTCCGACTACACATATGGCACCGAATTCTTGGATGAATTCAAGGAGAAGGAATGCGTACAGTATGATAAAACCATTTCCAGTTTAATAAAAGACTGGGTTTCACATGCCATGAAGTTCAGGGCTGATAGCCACGGCATATATTCAATCGCTTCTTTAGAGCCGCAGTACAAGTACGTTTCCATGATGACATGGAGGCTATACGGGAGAGAGGACACCTCACATTTTTATCTTTCATGGGTGCCTCTGATGTTTCGGGTCGCCGAAGGAAGTTCCTTCGAGTGGGCAAAAATACTGTCCGATATCTTGACCAGCCAGGTCACAGAGTATCGGGCGCAGAAAGAGGACGGGAAGGCGTCTTTATTCTTCATGTCTGCATACATTATGGATGCCATTTGTTTTTTGACACCGTTTCCCTTAATGATTTGGATTTGGACTCCAGCAGAAGACGAGCCCATACACGTCTATCATTCAAAGTTATGGGAAAACAAAGCGGCAAATTTTGTGTATGAAATCTTTAACTGGGTGATGGTGCCCCTGCATGTCACCATTTTTGGTCACCCGCCGCCCAGGATCTCAGACAACATAGTAACGAATCTGAAAATCATAGAAGACTGGTATGTGAAAGCATAATTTTCATACCTCTGGGTCTTCGGGGCTTCGGTCCCCCCGCATGCATTACCATTGTTCATTCCTGACAAGTTGGCTTGTCGTGAGGTCGCCAGGCAAACAGTAATTGGTGGTATAAGCAAAGAGCTTAAGGGATACTCGAAGAAGGTATGGACACCTTTTCCTGTTCATTTGAATTCTTATTCTTTATTATATTTCGGGCATGCCAAAGCTGAGGCAGTAGCCCTGGAATACCTAGATTTGGTCTCCATTGAATACAAGAAGCACGACCCGCAGAGGGTCGTGAGAAATCATTTGGCCAGTTGCGGGCTCAAGAGATTTGAGCACGAGAATTCACCCTCAGATGACATTTTCCAAGGCGCAAGGTCCTATGCCAAGATTCTGGCTCAGATACAGACTTTGGCACCCAAAGAAAGAGCCGATGTTCTAAAGTTCCAGGAACATCGACGTAGTTGTCTTCCCGCAGTGTTGTGCGGCGAGAGTCCAGCTACGACAGAGATCAAATAAAAGGATGTTGAGGGTTCTAAGGATGCGAACCCTGATCAAGAAAAACATCAAGATGAGGGAGAGCAGACCAAGAGCCTGAAAACAGAGATAAAGACTCTTGACCCACCAAAGAAGCAGAGTCTGGTTACTACTCTGGGAAAATCAGTAAAACAGATCCGAGAACCTACCACATTGGTTACTCCCTTGCAGTCGACTTAGGGGAATATTGAAGCAGGATGGATCTTCAATAAAGAGTTGAGGCCTATAAGGGTAGAAGAACTCCCTCCAAATGAGTTTTTCTTTGATAAGAAGAGAAAGGCAGTAGTAAAAAGGGAATTCTATCAGGAAGGAGAGTCAACTGCCAAGAAATATAAGGTTACAATTGATGGAAAAGACAAGAAAAATGAACAATTCGTGACCGAGATAGCAGGGACATTAGGAGCATATGCCTCAGCGAATCAGTTTTCAGTCGGACTTATAAAAAACCAGCTGAAAAGAAAGAATCGCCTCATCAAGACCCTGGAAGCCAGACTAGCCACAACAATAGAAACTACCAAGGACCAGGTGAGCCTCGGAATAGAGCAGGCCAGGTTGGCCGATAAAAATGAGATAGAGATACTTAAGACTAAGCTCAAGCAAGCACAGCTGGTGGTTCGAGAGGGTCATATGCAAGCGAGCCAGCAAAGAGATTTGATCCAACAATTGTAGGCTAGGGTGGAAATCGCCGAAAGCAAAGCGATAGATATTGGGATGTTTCAGTCCCAGGCGATGGAGATTCGAGGCAGAGTCTCTGCGGCTCAACAAAAATTGCTTAACAAGGTAGGGGAGATTTGAGACAATTGCTTGTTGGTTAATCAAGTTTTGGAGAACTTATCTGCCAGAGAAAGGGAAGTGGGAGCAGCACGGGTCACCTTCCAAGAGGTTGTGATAGCCACAAACAACAGAGGTTCGGGAAGCACTCCCAGGTTCACCATTTTGGAACAAACCAGAGGAAAAATTCTATTAAAAGAATGGGAACACAACATCGCCGAAGGTAAGCAACAAGCCAAAAAGATAACGAATTCCTTAGAAGAGGCTTTTAGTTCTATAGACGACGATCTCCTAGGCATTGAGAGTGGAGATAATGTCGAGGCGGTGATGCAAATGGATATGGAAAAAATATCTCTTGATCTGAAGGAAAAAGAGGAAAGAGATTCGGCCGAGATTTCCCAAGTGACTATGGTGGACATAGTCCAAATAGACAAATGCATGATAAAACCAAGCATGCAATTATGCACCATCGACATCATAGACGGACAGATGGAAGACAGGCTGCCGCAGTTAGCCCGAGAGTGTTACTTCTTTGAAGCCAGCTGTCAAGCAGAACCGTCGCGGCGAATATCTCAGCTGGTTGAGAGATGTGTCGCCTATACAGAGCATGCGCGAGGACAAACGTCTGGCACCAAGTGAAGACAGAGAAGAAGAAATGGAGCGATTTGTCTCCTCCCTGTCATAACCAAAATTTTGTGACGATTGAGATTCTGCCTTATTTGTAAAACTATATAAATATACCACAGAAAGAAAAGAAAAAGGCTGGACCTTTTTGTGTCGATTGTAACAGAGTTTTTTACAATTTTTGAGAGTTAATACAAAGCAAATATGAAAATTCTCAATTCCGTCACGACTGTGTTATGAGTTTGTTTCCTTGTATCTCATATTTTCATTTCATTTCATATTCATAACTGATTTGCTTCGTTATAATTTAGTATGACCACTACTATAGCGAATGAATTATGGTTTTCTATAATTGTTTACTATTTTTCCTTTGTACCAGCTATCAGCGGGTGTAAGACCAGTCTACACTTTCAGAATTCTACATATATTCTATGCTACATCGGGTTATTTCTTTACAGTTTTCCTCTTCTTTTTATACGTGAGATTCTCCCTTGATAGGATACTTACATCATAGACAGCTAAATGTTTTTCTCCCACCTCATACATTTTATTAAGATATAACTCAGTTACGGGAAATAGCCTTTGATTTTCATCCCTATTTTATTCCTAAAACCGTAAATTCTCTTTTATATGACCAAATTGAGACAACACTTAATCTCTCCCTGAAATTTTTCTTACTTTTACTGTTCCTCCATGACTATCCCTGTACCAACACAACCCAATATCGAACCCGGATTATCAAACCAAATGCACATCGCCTTAAACCTTTTCAACACTATTCTTAAAACAGCTACTAACCGGGTCAAACTTGAATGTTCATGGGCAGCCATTGAACAAGACATCACTATCCAGGAATAGTTGGAAGCTAGACAATGCCAACATAGAAACATCCCCTAGTTTCCTTTGCCGAAGGTTGACGTTTTTCTCTTTCCCACCTTTTACCCACTTTCGGATGCCTAGACACTGTACTTCTAAGCCTTAAGTACAGACTCTGGATTTGTTTTTCATTGAAAGTGTTACCCTTTGATAGTGAACAAAGAGTACACACCTTTTTAAGGATTTCTAATCTTTCACTTGGTGACTCCACGAATAATAAACTGACATCCGGTCGAAGGAATACCAGACATAACCCAGATGGTAAGCAGATTACGCCCGTTATCGATCTCAAGAAGATTCTAATGGCGAGAGGCTCTCTTAAGCCAACCACTGCAGTTTACAAACTTAAAACCCCACAACTAAAGACTAAAAGTTCTTCCGAACCCTCAAATTCACTCAGTCCTCTCTTTGATACTAAAGTTTCAATGCCAAACTGCTTCGAAGTTAGGAGTGAGATTCATCCGACAATCCCCTTAGTACACAAAGGAAAGGGCCCTCTTGAAAGTTCGTCGACAGTTGACATACCATCTTTCCTTCAGTTAAATTTCCCGACCTCGCCAAATTCTGAAGAGTATGTTACACATTTGGTTTCCACACCTGTCGGTTCTCTAGATTTCGCCTCTTGAAAATCCAAGGAACCGAGTCCTCACGTTTCATATCTTTCCTCGTCGAATTTCCCTCTTCGCGAAGAAAATAAAGATTCACTTTTAATTTTCTGAAATCCACTTTACAACTTTCCACAAATAATGATGGCAGTTGCCGGAGGAGGAGGTGGAGGAGGTGGAGGGTTTATAGGAGGAGGGGGAGGGTTTATCGGAGGATGAGAGGGAGGAGCCCCTCTAGGAGGAGTTGGGGGCCAAGGGCTTGCCCCTCCTCCCAGAGTGTTTGCGAAATTTGCAGCCAAATATGCTCCCTTAGTATTGCCCGTCCCTCTACACGACCTTCCCGAAAATTACATAATAAATTTACCAAAATTCACCGGGGAAGGGGATCTGACCGCAGTTGAACATATTAATTTCTTCGATCAATTTGTCGATATCCTGGGTATCGAACATGAGGACGTATATTCGAGACTTCTTGTCCAAATATTCGAAGGCCAGGTCCGAACTTGGTTTCAGAGCCTACCCGCAACATCTATCTTGTCTTATGACGCTTTGGAAGATGCTTTCCTTAGACAATGGGGTGAGAGAAAATACCATCTATATTATTTAACCGAATTCGGTTCTTTGAGGAAAAATAATTCAGAAACAGTCATGGAATTTATTCAAATATTCAACAAACTGTACAATAAAATCCCAGTCGAGGTTAAGCCGTCTCAACCCGCGGCCAAAGTAACTTTCGCTAGAGATTTCGTACCGGATTTCGCACTCCTTTTGTGAGAGAGAAGGGGAGCCACCCTGAACCAAATGCAGGACGATGCGGTAGAAATAGAGTCAAATATGATGGCTTCAGGTAAGCTTAAAGCTAAGTTAGAAAAAGGAAACTAGGAAACTAAACGCTTTAGAGAACAAGTTGGTCCGTCAGGGTCTAATAGATCCGCAGACGATAGGGTAGACGATATGGCCAGAGTAATTAAAGAACTGTCTAATAAAATATCCAGAATGGAGCTCGAACAGGCCAAAGTTGACTCTTTCCCCAAAAAGGATTTCAAGAGGAACCCGAACCCCCCGAACCAGCAAAGACAAATAAATAATGAAGATCAAAAAATACAAGCTCCCTTAAAGAATGAAAATTTTATAGGAGCGAACGATTTTCAAGACTTCGGATATTCGGATAATGACATCACGAACTTCGATGATGACTGTACTCAACCATATCTGACTCGCGAAGACTATGAAAAATATCTAAACATTCCACGACCTTCGAATAAGGGTGAAGAAGGTGATCACACTGATCTCTGTGAACCTCAACAAGAAACTGAGATGATAATGGCTGAGTTTCAACCTAAGTACAACCTAAGATCTAAGAGTAAGCCCACCTCGGATACTCAACCCAAGAAAATCCTCCAAAGAGGTCGAGCTTATGAGCCTCCTTCGGAAGAGACCTTATTACCCAACAAAAAAACTAAAGTAGTAAGAACACAAGAGTCCGAAGTGGAAAAAGTTGAAACCCAAGCACAAGGAACCGAAAAAGCAAATAAAATTACATCTTCAACCAGGACCATGAGTGATAAAGTGGTCCAGACAAATAAGTCGGAAAGGAAGGATTCGGAAGTCTCAACCAAAGAAACAGACAAGGTGAGCGGAGCTTTCAGTTTTGAAAACGAAATAAATAAAATTAAGATACCAATCCCTTTGGTAGAATTAGCAAAAAACTCCGTTTATCCGAAGTAGATTACCAAAGCGATGGGTGTTTCTGAGCTAGAAAGCCACTCTGATGTTTTAAACCTAGAAGATGACAAACCTAACATCATTTTTGGTCCCCATTTTGAAGGATCCAAAGACACCATTGCTCCCTTTTATATCACTTTAAATGTGTATGATCAATTGCTACATAATTGCATGTTAGACTCCGGAGCCTCCCATAACGTTATGCCTAAGATTATTATGGACAAATTGGGTCTTCAGATCACCATACCTTATGAAGACCTTTACTCTTTTGACTCGAGGAGAGTTAAGTGTATGGGGATGATTAAATATCTAGTAGTTACCCTGGCACAGGTCCCGGTTAAGAGTATCCCGATGGATGTGGTTATCGCAGATATTCCCCCAAAGTATGGCTTGTTGTTATCTAGGTCATGGGGAGCCAAGTTGGGGGGTTCTCTTCAATTGGACATGACATTCGCTACAATTCCTGTGTTCAGTGGTCATTTCACTCAATTGTACAGAGAAACAAGATTAGCATATACAGTGAGTGACCCTCAAAACCCAAACAATTTCCCTATTTACATTGTGGATCAAGATCTGGGAAATTGTATCTTGTCTTTTGATGATGGTTTAGATGGTTGTCTGGAGGAAAATGATATAGAGCGATAAGAGTCAAGTTACATGACATAATATCTATGTAACACCGGTGTCTAGAAAATGTATTTTGACGGTGCTTCATCTTTTGAAGGGGCGGGTGCAGGAGTGCTTTTAGTGGCTCCCGAAGGTAAGTTCGTTGTTCCTTTTTCCTACCGACTCCAGTGAGATATAGATTACACTAACAACGTATGCTAATATGAAGCGTTGGTCTTAGGATTAGAGGCTGCCAAGAAGCTAAATATAAATAACTTAGAGGTATATGGTGATGCAGAGTTAATAGTCAAACAGATAAATCGACAGTACCTGGACAAGCATCCCAGATTAAGATCATACATAAATTGTGCCTGGGATCTCATGGAAAACTTTTTCTCATCCGTAAATGTCCACTTTATCCCTCGCGCAGAGAATTTACGTATTGATGCATTGGCTAAAGCAGCTTCAACCTTCTCTCCTCCCACAACTTTCAAATTGAAGTATCACATTGAAATCAAATACAAACCATCTATACCAGAAAATATCCGACACTGGCAGGTCTTTGAGGATGACGAACAAATTAAGAAATTTCTTGCAGCAGTGGGTGAATTCTACGAAACTCATGCAGACCAAGAGAATCAAAATGACCCGATATGGATCATGCAAGAAGGGGAAGATCCTGAAGCCTTCCGAGAAAAAATTGCGGATCATCATATGTTGATCCTTAAAAACAACCAAATTCCGAAAAGATTGATTCCTTTAGAAAGAATTTTTGATCAGAACGACGTACCTGTAAAATCCACTTTACAACCCCAGCCAGAAGAAGTGGAGGACTGTGATATAGGAACTGAAAAAGAATCTAGGGTGGTAAAAATATCCAAGTTCCTCCCTCCCGAAGTGAAAGTTAAGTATAAAGACCTACTCAGACAGTATAAGAATGTTTTCGCTTGGTCTTATGATGAGTTAAGAACATATGACACTTCCATAATTGATCACAAGATACCTTTGAAGCCTGGGGTCAAACCGTTTAGGCAAAATATTAGGCAAATTAACCCCATTTTGTTACCTGTGATCGAAAAATAAGTTAAGAAACTTTTAGACGCGAAAATAATCGTACCTCTGAGATACTCATACTGGGTAGCAAACCTGGTCCCAGTCAGGAAAAAGAGTGGGGAAATCAGACTGTGTGTGGATTTTCGAAACTTAAATAAGTCATCTCTTAAGGACAATTATCCACTGCCCAAAATGGACCATGTGCTAGAAAAAGTAGTCGGAGCAAACCGAATGTCTATGATAGATGGGTTCTCTGGTTATAATCAAATCGCCATGAATGAACAAGATAGGGAAAAACTATTTTCACCATACCATGGGGTACGTTCATGTATGAAAAAATGTTGTTTGGTTTGATGAATGCAGGGGCCACATTCTAGTGTGCTATGGGCATCGCTTTCATAGGGGAAATGGATAAGTTCGTAGTCATTTACCTCGACGATTTGACGATTTTCTCTAAAACCGATGAAGAACACTTGATGCATCTTAAACAGACTTTCGAAAAATGCCGCAGGTTTGGTCTATCTTTAAACCCAAAGAAATCACATTTCTCCATGCGGGAAGGTAATATTTTGGGCCATATTGTATCTAGGGATGGAATCAGGATTGATCCTAAGAGGATTGAAGCAATAGATACTATAAATATTCCCAGAAATGTAAAAGAGATTCAATCTTTCTTAGGAAGAATAAATTTTTTACGAAGGTTTATCCCAAATTTTCTGAGATCGTAAAATTGATCACAGGTATGTTGAAGAAGGACAATAGAGTAAATTGGACAACCGAGGCCAGAGCATCATTCACGCATATTAAGAAAGTCATAAACGAGGCACTTGTGTTAGTAAGCCCCGGCTATCTAAAAGATTTTCTCATCTTCTTGTTTGCCTCCGAACACACTATCGCCGCGGTGCTCCTACAAAATAACGAAGAAGGATTCAAACAACTGATTTCCTTTTTCAGCAAGAGCCTTAGAGACACTGAACTGAAGTATGATATAATAGAAAAATAGGCATACACCATGGTAAAAGAATTAAAGGCATTTAGAACGTATGTACTACACTCAAAGATAATTGTGTACGTGCCTACCAATTCTGTGAAAGATATATTGGTGCAGCCAGATAGCAATGGAAAAAGAGGGCGATGGCTCGCGAAAATCCAAGAATTTGATCTGGAAGTCAAACCGACCAAATTGATAAAATGGCAAGGCCTGGCCAAACTCTTAGTTGAGTCGAATTTCAGAGCCCTAGATATCAATTGCCTGCAGGAAGGCGACGAAGACACGGACCCAAACAAGCTGAATGAGGAAACAAACCTAAACAAGATCGAGGAGAAGTTCTTATCATCGGGCTAGTACGGAGATATAGTGTCATACCTGCTAACTCTAAAATGTCCAAATGAGCTATCACCGTCTAAAGCCAAAACTTTAAAACTCCATACGGTTAAATATTGTATCGCCAAAAGTTAGCTATATTGGAAAGATCCACTCGGTTTCTTGTTAGTCTGTTTAGTCAAATCGAAAACTCAGCGGGTTATAGACGAATTTCATGAGGGAGTCTATGGGGGGCATCACGCATGGAGAGATACAACTTACAAGATCTTGAGGGCTGGGTATTACTGGCCAAAAATCTTTTCGGACGTCAATTCCAAAGTGCGTGCCTGCAACCCTTGTCAACTATTCGCAGGTAAACAGAAGCTCCCGACACTGCCTCTAGTTCCAGTCAAAGTTGAAGCCCCATTTCAGCAATGGGGTCTAGACTTCCTAGGTGAGATTAATCCCCATTCTAGTGCTCAACACAAGTGGATCTTAGCAGCTACAGATTATTTTACTAAGTGGGTGGAAGCCATTCCAACCAAAAGGGCAACAGACTCAGTGGTAATCGATTTCTTAGAAGACAATATTTTGTCAAGATTCGATTGCCCCCGAAAGATAGTTACTGACAATGCCCAGGCCTTTAAATTTATGGCTATGATTAGCTTTTGTCAAAAGTATAACATCGTTCTTGGCCATTCCACAACATATTACCCCCAGGGAAATGGATTGACCGAGTCGTCTAATAAGAGCCTGATAAATATAATAAATAAGGTATTGGATGAAAACAAAAGGTCTTGGCATGTGCACTTAAAATATGCATTATGGGAAAATCGCATCGGCACTAAAAGGTCTATCGGCATTTTGCCTTTTCAAATGGTCTATGGGATAGATGTTGTTCTACCTATAAACCTAGCGCTACCAGTAATGAAGTTATGGCAAGATCAAAATGAAGAACCAAATCATGTCACCAGGAGAATTAATCAGCTGATTGAGGTTCAACATCATAGAGTTGAAGTAGATGAAAAGATGCAGAAGTACCAAGATGACATGAAAGCATTATTCGACCGCAAAGCAAAGGACAAAGAATTCCTCCTAGGTGATTTAGTGTTAAGGTGGGATGCAAGAAAGGAAGAAGCAACAAAACATGGTAAATTTGACCACCTATGGTATGGACCATTCGAGGTCTCGGCTCTGGAAGGAAAACATTCTTTCCTATTGGAAAATATAGATGGAGAAGTCCTCAACGCCC
>JASDQU010506089.1:14991-45236 GCA_032191745.1 Picea mariana | reverse complement strand
TTTCATTTTTATTCATATTTTAATGTTTATAACTTAATTGGTTAAATCTTCCACACATGCAAGAAATGTCAATTGTCACTACTATCATTATGATATCCCACCACATGCATGCTAATACATGCATGTCAACAACAACATAAGGCATGGAATCCCACCACATGCATGCCAACAACAACACAAGGCATGGAAAAAAGATGAACAATAGTCTATCAATAATTACAAAATCTAATCATTTTTAAAAATTAAATCTTAAACTTGTAACTAAAATGTATTCTTTTACATATTATTTAACTTAGAACATATAATAGTTAAATCTTTCTTCTTTTGCATACTATTTCACTGATCCTTATAATCCACACTTCACCATAAAAGCGTTTCATTTCACTTTCCAAGAGGACCCAAATTACCAACAAAAACTATTAGAAACAATCTCACCTACCCCACCATGATATTGTGTGATTCTTCCTAAAATAACTTTTACATTATAATACACATATTATTATGTTTTATATTATTTATTATATATTTTGATTATTTTTTAATTTAATTTTTATTCATTATATTTTAATATAATGTTTGTAATTTAATACATCTTAATACTTAGTCTAAGAAAGATAAATATGGGTAAATGCTAAATATATTCAACACATACATTCCCATTGTAATTTAATAATAAAAACATTTTCCCCACTAAATAAATCTAAATTATTCTCCAATCCCCAGAATAAAATCTTAAATTTAATAATACAAAAACCTATTCCCCACTATATAAATTTAAATTATTCTCCAATCCTCAATAAATAAATCTAAATTATTCTCCAATACTCAAAATGGAATCTTGTAATATTGGATGAATCCATGTTAACTAGATGCTTGTGCTTAGGATGGTGGATAACAAATTCCTCCCAAGTGATGAAGACTTGGTTGAGAGTGCTCACATCACCAATATGCCTTGACAACGAACCAATCAGAAGCTGCCAATGGATATACTCTATCACGTAAGAAGATTGGATTACAAAATCAAAATCTATTGGGGAGGCATGCCACTTTAGTCTTGTCCTTTCCTTTCGTCCAAATATACTCCTTTCCAACACCACTCAACCAGAGCCCCACGACCGACCTGTCATCATTTTCTTGATTTAGAAATAGGGTTAGTGAGAATGAAAGGTCAGTCATATACTTTATTCTTATCTATCCATTCTCTAACGTCCATGAAATTTAGGGTCTATAAGAGTAACGACGACCATACAAGGGAGGTCTGGCCTGAAACGACTCCAGCGAGGTGGACTTTGCTTCATCCATGGCGTCTTTAGGGTTTGCAGAGAAAGGAGAAAGGAATGGAACAGTGTTCTACGATCCTTTCTATTGGTCTCCTCCACGCAACAGTAGTGGAGCTCTCAACGCTAAAATTACGGGAGGAGGAAGAAATAATAATAGATGTAATCAGATGGACGACTTCTCCGTTTACAGCTCCGTACATATTTCATGGCCTCTTCGCTCTCCATTTTCTCCCAGAGAAAATAATTCTGTAAGTCTGGCCACTGAGAATGAAGCTCATCACAAAGCTGATGCACCTTGTGGTGTGTGATTATTTGGGATTGTGATAATCAAGTCATGTTATGCTGTGCCTGTAACTTCAAATCTATAGAAACAGGAATAAAGAGTTTCTTCATTTTGTCTCTAAGTTTTCTTGTTGGATATTGCTGTGGCACAGATCAGTATTCCTGATTTTATTTTTTTTCTGATTGATGGCTCTTGTCTATAAGTTTTCTTGTTGGATATTGCTGTAGCACTGATCGGAATTCTTGGTTTTGTTTATGATCGATAAAAATAGATTGTTTATCTCATTTGGCCATAAATAATGGGATGTTTTGCATTATATAATCATTAATGATCAACTCAGTGTTGTGTTCTCTATATTTTTCTTATTATCACATGAATTCAGATTTTCTTTGAATAGAAATAAGTTTTCTTGTTGGATATTGCTGTAGCACTGATCGGAATTCTTGATTTTGTTTATGATCGATATAAATAGATTGTTTATCTCATCTGGCCAAAAATAATTGGATGTTTTGCATTATATAATCATTAATGATAAACTCAGTGTTGTGTTCTCTATATTTTTCTTTCTATCACATGAATTCAGTTTTTCTTTGAATAGAAATTTCATTGGGGAGACCAGCCTATTAACCTTGGATTTATAATTGTGGAGGGATCAAATAATTTTATGGATATTGCTGTAACACTGATCGGTATTCTGGATTTTGTTTCTGATTGATATAAATAGATTGTTTATCTCATCTGGCCAAAAGTAATGGGATGCTTTGCAGTATATGATCAGTAATAATCAATTCAGTGTTGTGCTCTCTATATTTTTCTTTTTATCACATGAATTCAGCTTTTCTTTGAATAGAAATTTCACTGGAGAGACCAGCCTATTAACCTTGGATTTATAATTGTGGAGGGATCAAATAATTTTATGGATATTGCTGTAACACTGATCGGTACATTCTGAATTTTGTTTCTGATTGATATAAATAGATTGTTTATCTCATCTGGCCAAAAGTAGTAGGATGTTTTGCAGTATATATTCATTAAGAATCGATTCAGTGTTGTGTTCTCTATATTTTTCTTTTTATCACATGATTTCAGCCATCAAATAATTTTGTGGATATTGTTGTAGCACTGATCAATATTCCTGATTTTGTTTCTGATTGATATAAATAGATTGTTTATCTCATATGGCCAAAAATAATTGGATGTTTTGCAGTATATAATCATTAATGATCCATTCATTGTTGTGTTCTCTGTATTTTCTTTTATCACATGAATTCAACTTTTTTTTTAATAGAACTTATTTTACCGGGAGACCAGCCTATCTCATCTGACCAAAAGTAGTTGGATATTTTGCAGTATATATTCATTAAGAATCAATTCAGTGTTGTGTTCTCTATATTTTTCTTTTTATCACATGATTTCAGCCATCAAAATAATTTTATGGATATTGTTGTAGCACTGATCAGTATTCCTGATTTTGTTTCTGATTGATATAAATAGATTGTTGATCTCATATGGCCAAAAATAATTGGATGTTTTGCAATATATAATCATTAATGATCCATTCAGTGTTGTGTTCTCTGTATTTTCTTTTATCACATGAATTCAACTTTTCTTTGAATAGAATTATTTTACCGGGAGACCAGTCTATTGACCTTGGATTTATAATTGTGGAGGGATCAAATACTGTATGAGCAAATTTTATTAAGGGTTTTAGGAAGTTAGAGTTTATACGATCAAGATGTTTGATATATCCAAGATTATGGGTAGTTTTGTAAGATAAGATTATATATGTGTGGGGGCGCAATAAATTATATTGGTTGCTAAGTTTATATACTCTTTTCTATAGTAAAATGAAATCAAATCACAACAGGAAAATCAATTTTTTTTAAACTTTCAACATAATACAATTGATTTTCAACACACTGACAATTTGCCATTGGGAAAATTGGAAGTAGAACCTATACTTGCAATAAGCCATTGGCAAAATGGGAAGYAAAATATTTGCTATTATGTTTTTGCATATGTCTGTCTGTATGTCTCTTTTATAGCCAATTGGAATAAAATCATAACAGGAAAACCAAACTTTTCTTATTTGAAGTTTGTTCAAACTTTCAACCTAATACAATTGATTTTCAACACACTTACAATATGCCATTGGGAAAATAGGAATCAGAAGCTATACTTGCAATACGCCATTGGTAAAATGAGAAGTAAAAGGTTTTCTATTATGTTTTTGCAGATGTATGTTTGTATGTGTACATGGTTATAGCTCTCTTTGATAGCCAATTGGAATAAATTCACAACAGGAAAAGCAAACTTTTCTTATATGAAATTTGTTCAAACTTTCAACATAATACAAGGAATTGTTTCAAGAGTCTGGACTGCCACCCAAGAGAGGTTGAACATGAGATTTAGTTTCTGTCAGAGTCACCACCCAAGAGAGAGGTTGAACATGAGATTTAGTTATTGTCACTGCATAACATTGGGTTGTATAGGTGGTTCATCATTGAAGCAGATGAAGTAAACAATCAGTTGTAGCAGTTGTTGGAGCAAGAGTCATTAGACCCAGTACATCACCATGTGGTTCACCCATCATCATGGTGCAAAAGAAAGATGGAAGCTAGAGAATGTTCATTGACTATCGTGCCTTGAATAAGATCACCATCAAGAATAGATATCATTTGCCAATGATTGATGACTTGTTGGATCAAATACAACAAGACAACTTCTTCACTAAGTTGGACCTCAAATCAAGTTACCACCAAGTGAGGATCAAAGCAGAAGATGTGTGGAAGACAACGTTCAAAACAAGACAAGGTTTGTACAAGTGGTTAGTAATGCCTTTTGGATTATGCAATGCACCTACAAATGACAAGTGAATGATGTACTACGTCCCTTCATTGATTCTTTTGTAAAAGTATATATGGATGACATACTAATCTTTAGCAATACTTGGAAAACCACCTCTCACATGTGACACAGGTATTAGAGACCTTGAAGAAGACTTAGTTGATTGCCAGATTGCAGAAATGTGAGTTTGCGAAGACTTCCTTGATATATCTTGGACACATGATTGGAGGAGGAGAGATGAGGGTAGATCCAGAGAATATTACAACCATCACCCAATGGCCTATTCCCACCAATGTGACAGAGGTCAGGATTTTCATGGGAGCAACTCAGTATTTAAGGAAATTCATTGTAAACTTATCCACAGTAGCAACACCATTACATGCCATAACTTCCAAAGGAAAGAGATTTCATTGGGGTAAGACATAGAAAATAGAATTTGAAGAATAAAATAAGTGATGCTCCAGTGTTATCCATGCCAAATTTGTAGTGACCTTTTGAGCTAGAAACTTATGCTAGTGGATATGGATTAGGATCAGTACTCATGCAAGAAGGAAGGCATGTCTACTACCATTCAGAGTTGTTTCATGGAGAAGTGTTTGATTATCCCATGTATGATAAGGATCTCTTTGCAATAGTACAAGAAGTGAAGAAGTGGAAGCATTATCTCTTAGGAAAAGAGACTATTATACACACAGATCATCAACCCCTATAGTATCTACAGAGTCAAAGCAAGATGCAACAGGTGAGATGTTACAAGTGTTTAGGATTCTTGAAACAATTTCATTTATTGATTAAGTACAAGAAAGGAGTAACAAGCATAACAGAAGACATGCTCTCTCATCCACCACTGAAAAAGATTGCAGCAATTGGAATGATAATACAGCTTGATCCTTTCACTCATGAACTTCTGAGTGAAGATTATGAAGGAGATGGATATTTCAGAGGAGTCTACAAGAAGCTAAAGGAGAGGGTGGTCGTTATCATGGAAGGAAATAAATACCACCTTCAAGATGGGTTGTTGTACAAACTAGAAAAACTATGCATACCCTAAAGATTTTAGTTGATGAGAGAAGAACACACTTCTAGGGTTACTCAACATTTTGGTGTGACAAACACAATGGAGAATTTGTAGCGGTATGTGTATTGGCCAAAGATGCAGGAGCAGGTGAAAATTTTTGTTATAGGTTGTGTTCTTTGCAACACTAGCAAACCAAGCAACCAAAAACTTGGTTTGTACATGCCATTGTCGGTGCCAAACAGACCTTGAGAGAGCATCTCCATGGATTTTGTTGGAGGTTTTCCTATGAATCGTAGAGGCCACTAATACTTGTTCATAGTGGTATATTGTTTCAGCAAAATGTGTATGCTCATTCCTTGTAAGAAGACAATCTTTGGACAAGAAGCAGCTAAACTATTTTTCATCGATGTTTGGGTACATTTTGGATTGCCAAATTCCATCATATCTGATCAAGACAACAGGTTCTTGGGAAGATTTTGGGCAACACTTTGGGAGAGAATGGATGCCAAGTTGAAGTACTCCACTTCCTTCCATCCTCATACTGATGGAAAAACCAAGGTAGTAAACATGGAACTGGTGTAATTGTTGAGAGGATAAAATAGAAAAAATCCAAAGACTTGGGACGAATATATATTCTACATTCAACACGGTTACAATAGAGAACTTCATTCTTCCACCAATAAGTCTCCTTTCGAGATGTGTTTTGGTTATTTTACTCCTTCACTACTTGATATTGTTTATGGAAAGAAAAAGGAAGAAGAAAAACTACAAGGAGAAGAACATAAGGCAAGCACATTCATGGACAAGATAGAAAAGATAAATCTAAGGGTTCAAGAGAAGCTCAAGAAGAGCCAACGGTTTTATAAATCCAAACATGATTAGCATAGGGTGGATCATAAGTTTTGTGTTGGAGACAAGGTGTGGCTCTATCTTTGTAAGGAATGATTGCAAGAAGAAACAAAGAAACTCAAGCCCCTTAGATATGGACCGTTTGAGATCATTGAACAAGTGAACAAGAATGCATTTAGACTGAAACTTCCACCTTATATGCAGATCATCTCAGTGGTGAACATGGAAAAGTTTAAGTTGTTCGAACCCTCCATGATGGATGAGGGGGAAGAACATCAGGTTCTTCCATTTGTTGAAGGCCTTGCACCTCATGGACATGAGGAGTTGAAGGAAGACACATTTTTGCAGCACAAGGAGCAAATCACTCACAGAGGAAAGTAAGATGTGTGGTAGATTGGTCTCAAAGGATAGACTGTAAGGAAAGCGAAGTGGTATGAGAGGAACCAGATCACAAGAAATTTTCGTCATATATCCTTGGCAGCTTTTTGAGACCAAAATCCTCCCAATGGGGAGGTGTGATCTGAATAAAATCTGACAACAACAATTGGCTATCGGCACAGGACTCTTAGATGATCAACACAAGCATTGTTAAGGCTATGGATGATGAAGGAAATCAACTTGTTCGCATGAAGGGCCCCATGCCATCATGATTGATGTCCAATTTCGTATGTAATGTATGTAAAGACGGGTAGTATATTATTGTATTCATAATACATTTTCCAGGTGGGATAAAAGACAAACAAATAAAGAAATGAAAGAGATATGATCTAGAGAGAAGTTGAAGCATTGGGGACACCTGACCTTCTAGTTATCCTCCCATTTGATTCAACATTCTATATCATGAATCCTCGCAATGAGAAAGGGGTTCTTTGGCTGTGAATAATGTAGAGAGGTTGCCCAAACGTTACTGAGGAGCATATATATGTACCAGAGAACCCTGTAAATTTTTCATTGTTGAATATATAAGAGCTTGGTCGAAGCCAAATGAATGTCGGTTTTCCCGTTTGGGTTTCTAGGGTAAATTCTAAGTTGTGTGTGTGTTAATCGTGTTTAAATTTCATTGTCTATGGATGAAATTGTTTGCACTGTAACTTAATGGTTGGCTACATATGGGTTAGCAAATAATATTTTGTGCCCATTATTATCTAAGCTTATTTTATATTTATATGGTTTTTATGGTCCGGTAAATGGACTAACATATCTTTAATAATAACCGTGCGATGAGCTTTGGAGTTGAGAATCGACGACCATCTTTATCGTTGTTATTATCTGGGGGTTTCTAATTTCGTTTTTAGATTCGTTGGAAATATTCTTAACTTGTTGGGCATTTTCCCTTTGCCCATAAATAATAGATGGATTAGATATTGAATTATGGGGTTGTCAGGGCATCTATTAGCTTCCCATGAGCAACACACATGTTTCCACTATGTCTGCTATCCATTTTTCTCGAGATATTTTCTTTTATGGTAGAATTATAAACTTGACTTCTAGAACGTTTTCTCTGCTTGTGAATGTTACAATCGAATTCACCACATTTTTATGCACCATTGGTTACACAAATTCATCCCAAAACATTTTTCTCTGACCTCGATTACTAGACTCAACTTCCAACAGGTTTTGACTCATTGTGAGTTGTCAAAATCACCCCCAGAAATATTTTATTACGCATTTGGTTTTTGAATCCGCCCCCAAATTTTTTTCACACGTCGTTGGTTATCAAATTCAACCCACACACTTCATTTTTAGTTGTTGGTCAATAAATTCAACTTTCCCAAGTTTTCCCTCTACGTTTGGAAACTGAATCCACCTCTTAGCTCTTTGTTTTTCCCACGGGTCGATCTAATTCGACTTAGCTTTTCCCTTCCTCAGTCAATCGACAGTCATCCCTTGGTTGACTTGCTTTGCCTCTGACCTGGCTTGTTGCATCTTTCCACTCAACTAGTGGCTTGATTGGTCGAGAAATTTCCTGTCATCCAAAGAGCCAAGTTTATAATTGTTTAACATATAATTATGTGTTGGTGAGATAGATAGGTTATAAGCATCCCATTTAAAGATCATCTGGGGTCGTACCATGCTGAAGATAACTTGAGGTCATTGTAATATGATTCTTCAACAACTGCAATGTAAGGAACCTGTTGTGTGTACATAGTTTTTGAAGGATGGATTTTCACTATTTTGAAGGATGGATTTCCACTATTTTAGAGTTTTTGAAGGATGGATTTCCATTATTTTTCCTATGTTTTTTCAATCTTTAGAATAAGTGAATCTTTCCACAAACCTTCTTTCAAATTAACATAAACTTCAAACTATTGTGGTTGTTCCTGCTTATCAAAACCATCAATTTTTACTATAGTAGGGTACATATTTTGTATAAATTTGGAGATGAAAGTGTCTTCATGTGATTTTTTCATGGCTAAGGTTGTTTTAGTGGTGAGGAGAACGTATATTGTTGCCTAAAATGTATCTTCTTCTTCTCGTCCTACCCACATAGGTATTTATTCTTCAATTTGTGGCTTGGAAAGGGGATAAGGACAAGTTGCTTTGAGATTGACCATGTTTAATGGTCATATTCCTTGCCCTACAGTTGATATATGCATCTATTGTAGCCAAAAAATGTATCCTTAGGATGAGGGGGTAGATATTATTTGAAGAAATATGAAATCAATTGGATACTACCATGAACCAATAGATATCGTTACATCCTCTAGTACTGCCTTAGGATTCATCATTGATATATCTACTAGCTGGAGTACAGTAGGTGTGTGTCTTAGCAATCCTTGAAGGTCTAGTCTAACCATAGTTTCACTTCACATGACATCGATAGCCACCCCTAGGTCTATCAAGGTGTTCTAAAATATATTTTTGTTGATGTAGGCATTTACCACAGGGATTCCTAGATCTAGGTACTTGGGGAAAAATACTCTCCCTACCCTGAGGTTTGGTAGATGGCCTATCACATTAACTGTAGGAGAGTCCTTATTTATTGTAGGTTTATTAAGGCATTCATTTTTTATGAATTTGTTATAAATATGAGCATTATTAATGTCTTGGAGAAGAGGAATTTTGACACACAAGTTTTTGAGTTCTCCTAGAAGGTCATTTTCTAAGATGTGTAGGCCTTCTTGGTATCTAACCTTTCAGGATATGGTGGAACTAGTTGAGGGAGAGGTTTCTTGTGGTGAAGATTCCTCTCTCTCAAAGCTTATATCTTCTATAGGTTTTGTAGTGAAAGGAGGGGTTTTTAGACCTTCCTTGATCTAATATTGATCTCTTGAAGATCCATCGAGTAGGCTTGGTATGTTATCTCATTGTTATACACTTGTTGGACCTACCTTTTTTTTGTATTACACCTAGTTATGTAGGAAATTGTGAGTGCTTTTGTGGTTGTTGATCAATGTTCATGCAAGCATAGATTTATTATGGTGGAGGGGGAAGCGATGATTTTTTTTGTTGGTTTAGAGGTCTCCATCCTTGTGGAGGGTTAGTCAAAGGATAGTTTTTCATTGGAGGTCAGGATGGAAATTATTGCTAAGAAGGATTGAAAGGTTGGGGTCAATTATGATATTTCCATTGATTTTGAATGGGTTGAGTAGATTGATTAGGGGGATACCAAGGTTGAGAATGTGTTTTTGAGTTACATCCAACAAAGTATTGAGGATGAGTGTAAGACATACGTAGTTGAAATGGCCAAGGAATTCCTTTTCTTCGCTAATTGATGAAGCATAATGGCTCCACATTCTCTTCATCCCCTTGATAAGAAACATTGAAACCTGACAATGAATGACACTTGTTAGTTGTATGTGGCTCTTCAAAAATTGCACAAACTTTTAAAGTATTGAGTGGACATTCATTTCTAGGGTGTTTCTTTGTGCATTTAGGACAAAAAATGGCTAGATCTCTTTTGCTTCTTCTTGTTTTTTATTTATCTACAATGTGTCCATCTGCTTGGCTAGTAAGTGAAAAATATCATTTTTCATATCGTCAAACAAACCTTTCTATTCATTCTTACTATGAGTTTCAGAGTTATATGTAACATACACAACTCCCTTGCTAGGCCACCTTGGTACAAAAATTTCATACGATAGATTTAATACAAAATTTAATTCAAATGAATGCATAAAACATGCCACAAATGGTCATGCATCTAATAGGATATTAAAATATCATGAATGTAACCATTCAACAAACACACCATTTAAATAGTAACATATACACGGTGGAATTAAACATACAAAAAATAGCAAGCACTTGCCTTTTGATAAATCACTAGCTAGTTGCATACAAAGGATGTTCCTACCAACCATAGGATCTATTGTTCCATTTCTCTTAACAATAGTCCACCACCATGTTAGGGATATGAATCCACAAACATGTATGGCTCTCATGGTTGGCCATTATCCTCATACAGCTCAATACCTATATTTCTAACTCCAATAACAATTCCAATCCACTAATCCTCTTTCCCCTCAACCTACACAAATCAAGGAATCTGGTCCCCTTCTCAACCACGCAGTTCTCGAGCTATCCTACTTCCCTCTGGGGCTCCAATACACGGTCGGCCAACAAATATCTTAGCTAGGGACTCCATTAATTCTCAGTTGTTCCAAGATTGTTCATAGCAGCCTTCTCAAGGCTCTTGAGCAGTTTCCGCAAGATGAAACTCACTTACAAGCACATGGCCTACATTTCCAACTTGGAACTAAACCCTCTCATGTTTTTTCTTATATGTATGAGGTCTGGTGCTCTTTTTCAACACCCAACTCTCCCTTGTTGTCCAAAAATCAACATTGTAAAARYTGTCTTCCCTCTTACTYGAATTTATTTTTCCTCTTCCTCCATTCTTGCTTGACTCTCACTCTTCCCCAATATTATTTCTTGATTCTCATACTTCCCCCATGCTTTCTTGTACTCATCTCATGATATCATAACTAAGTGATTTGACTCCCTCACCCAACCTCTTTCATAAATTCAATGATTGAGTGTCTAGTAATTCAAAGAAGGACTAGATGGTAATGACACATTAACTTAGGAAAATGACATCGGTTTTCCCTTGGACTCACTTTTATCACCCCTCCCTTGTGGAATCATAGCCCCCCATTGTTATCGTATCTCTTATATCACAACCATCAATGTATTTTTATTAGTCAATGTATAATTTGCATAGCTTGGCCCTCGACCATATTGATCAATATAGGCTCTCTAGCTTGGAATGACCTTGCTTATTTGCTTGAGAGTTGTTCTTGAAAGAGGGTGGATTAAAACCTTTATGTCTTTGATCCTTCTTACTCTTCATCTTGTTATTCCAAGATTTTTGGAAAATTGGCCTTCCTCTACTTTGTTCATAAAGATGTTTTTCTCTCCTTATGGCTTCCTCCAAAGTCTTGGGGTTATCATATTGTATTATGTCTCTATAGAAGGAGGGTAACTCACTTAGAAACCTTTGGATTTTGATCTTTTCATTTATGAAGTCCACATACTTCAAAAATTCAAAGAACTTCTTCTCATATTCATCCATTGTCATGCCTCCCAACTTGAGTTCAAAGAAATCTTTCATATTCCTTTCATAATAATACTCAGACAAATATTTCTCTTGGAAATATCCTTTGAACTTCCTCCATGAGATCCTTTTCTCATCAAGGTGCTTGGCTTGCTTAAGTTGATCCCACCACGTGGTTTCTTTTCCTTGCAAGTGGTAGGTTGCAATTCTATCTTCTACCCTTGAAGGGTAATCATGTAGCTGGAAATATTTCTTTATTTCCAACAACTAGGCCTCAACCTCTTCTCCTTTCCTTTGCTCACCATTGAAATTTGGTGGCTTGATTTTCCTGAGTTCACCTTGCAAGATGTTTGCCTCGGGCCTTCTCCTTTTCTTCCTAACATGAGACACACTTAGGATTATCTCTGGCCCCGAACTTACATGATTTATTCTATTGGATTTCCTTGGAGAATGATGGCACATGTTCATTCTTATTGACTTCCTATCATTCCCATGATCATCCCTTTTTCTATGAGATATGGATGTTGTCACGTGTCTAGCACTAGCTTCTTGATTGGTTCCGAAGTCCTTGTTGAATTGCTTACGCAACACATTTAATCTCTAAATGATCTCTTCCTAAGCCTTCATAATCCTTTCATTATTAGCCCTATGGCTCTGCACTCTTCTATGCAAGCTTCTCATAGTTACAGGCTCGTGCTTGCCTCTTCTTCCATTCGACTCTATCTCAACATTTCCCATGCTAACATGCAAATGTATGATCTCTTCCTCACAACTATAATATTCTTGGGCATCTTCCATAATTCCAGTCCTCATATAAGAACCAAATTTTTTTTCTTGTACCTCTAATTCTACAAGAAATGTGCATGTAATAATTATTGTTAGCACATGCATAACATAAAAAAATTGCATCAATTATACTACAGGTTATTATTAATCCCAATTTATGAAGTACTGAGTGCACTAAGTAAAAAATATGATTCCCTAGACACATTCTTCTTTAAAACAACTCTCCATCAGTTGTATTCATGTCTCATTCTGAGTTATGAGTGAAAAGTTACAATATTTACAAGTTGTAATTTCCACTCACTTACTACTACAAAATTTAATTTATTACTTTATGATAAAATTGCAGTGCTCAATTCAAAATTATAGGTTGATATATGTCTTCTCCTCCTCACTACCTTTCCAGTGACTATTTGTTTTCTCAAATCTGAGCTCTGAGCTGAAAGTTATGTTCTGAAGAAGTTTAGATTATTTTTCCCATTTTATCCATGTATGTTATAGGTGTCTTCTTTCTCTTCCAACTTATTTTTACATACTCAGATTCCAAATATGGATCCATGAGAGTATTTTATGATTCATAATATTTCTATGATTGCTCCTAAGCTCAAAACAGACTTCTGAGCAAAGAGTTATTCCCTCTAGAAGTAAAATTGTGCCAAAATTTTACCTTGACTGTCTTAGTTGTAACTTTCTCATACGAGCTTTGTTTTGCGCTCGGAATAGCTCATTGGATAACTCTCTCTAAGTTCTTTTATTTAAGCTGAAAAAACACAGTGTACCTTAGTACACTTTGTTCTTGAGAGTTTTGATTGCCTAAAAACATCATTTAGGGCCTCAAAATAGCCGCGCAAGTTCATGTCCTTCAATATCCTATAAAATTGACTGCTTTACGATTATAACATATAACATCCTTTTAAATCTAATCCATCAATCTCAAATCAAGTGAAATCTCAGTCATTGATCCGCTAAATCTTCCCTAGGTCCATGGATGAATCTCCACCGTCGATCGCAATCTCAAAGTTATCTAGACCGTTGATCTGAGCTCCATCAACTATCGATGATCAATGTTTCCCTTTCGACGCATGCAACACTTTTCCAAAACTGTTGACCTGATCATTGGCCATTATCCCTTTCCATTGACAACCAAATGCAATACATAACTAAACTAGCTGACCCGACCATCGACGACTTTCATTGGCAGATGGACCGCCTTACCAACTTGGTCGACCTGACCATCAACCATCGATCGTTTATTGGCTAACGTGGAAACTATTGATGTGGCATGACCCATGTAGACTCTAACATGGCAGTCTAGTTGACTTGGCATGACACCTCATCACCCTCTTTTCTCCATTGACCATCAAGAATTCCTTCTAGATGATCCGAACACCTCGTCAAATTGGCTAACACTCAACCATCGACCATTGACCATCAATGCTTTCTCTTGCTCGATCAAAACACTCCACTAAATCCACTGACACCCAACGATCGATCGTCGACGATTTTCGTGACTAAAACACTTCACCAATTTGGCTTACTCAACCATAGGAAATTTCTCTTGGCCAACTCCAACATCTAGAAATTTTTTAATCGAAACTCAGATGAATCTGGACCGTCGATCTCCAATCCAAGATGATCTTGACCATCGATCGACTCCCTTTTTACAACCTTCGAAAATTGATTCGGACCGTCAATCTACTCCACTTCGCAAATCTCTGAAATTAAATCCTAGTCGTTTATCGACCCCAACCTCCCAACGACCGAAAATGAATCCAAACCGCTTATTTGATCCATTTTCGAAACAACCAAAATTGAATCTCGACCGTCGATTTGATCCATTTTCCGAATGGTCAAAAACAAATCCTGACCATTGATTTGTCAGACCTTGGCAACTTCCAAAATCCTTATAAATTTATAAACTTATCAAAATGAATCTAGGTCGTTGATCTCGAGATCGAACACAATCTCGGTCGTTGATTCTTCAAACTCTGCCCAGCGCTACAACGACCATTAAAACATGAATTTTGACCTTTTAGGTCGAATTTAACTCTGCAACTCTGTAGATTCACACCATTAAACCTCTAAGACAGTTCTAAGTCATTTAAACTCGAATTTTGCTCATGAATTTGGGGATTTCTCTCTAATTTTCCATCATTTTTACCCAAACTCACACATAACGAAATCTGCAACACCAAATTTCATCAATTCGCTTTGGTTATTGGCCCACACAAGCCCAGTGCTTTAACCAAAAACTCTAATACCATAATGTAGCATTCATCATCCCAGTTGAGGTCCATTATGTGTGGAATACTCATAAAAACTTTAAAAAAAATTGTTAACTTATTTTGTATAGCTTAACAACTACAAATTACAACCAGATTTCACTATTGTCCAATACCATTAATTTGATGCATCTACAACATGCTAAAATGAACATGAAATCTAGCTAATAAACTCAAATACAATAACATATAAATCAATCTTTCCCACTATAATTTAATAATAAAAAAACATTTTCCCCACCAAATAAATCTAAATTATTCTCCAATCCTCATAATGAAATCTTAAGTTTAATAATACAAAACCTTTTGCCCACTATATAAATTTAAATTATTCTCCAATCCTCAATAAAAAAAAATCTAAATTATTCAACAATCCTCAAAATGAAATAGTGTAATATTGGATGAATCCATGTTAACTACAATAAATGGAATCCAAACAAAGGGATGCTTGTGCTTAGGATGGTGGATAACAAATTCCTCCAAAGTGATGAAGACTTGGTTGAGAGTGCTCATATCACCAAGATGCCTTGACAACGAACCAATCAAGTAGCTGCCAATGGATATACTCTATCACGTAAGAAAATTGGATTACAAAATCAAAATCTATTGGGGAGGCATGCCACTTTAGTCTTGTCCTTTCCTTTCGTCCAAATATAATGCCTTTCCAACACATCAAAACCACTCAACCAGAGCCCCACGACCGACCGACCTGTCATTATTTTCTTGATTTAAAAATAGGGTTAGTGAGAATGAAAGGTCAGTAATATACTTTATTCTTATCTATCCATTCTCTAACGTACATGAAATTTAGAGTCTATAAGAGTAACGACGACCATACAAGGGAGGTCTGGCCTGAAACGACTCCAGCGAGGTGGACTTTGCTTCATCCATGGCGTCTTTAGGGTTTGCARAGAAAGGAGAAAGGAATGGAACAGTGTTCTACGATCCTTTCTATTGGTCTCCTCCACGCAACAGTAGTGGAGCTCTCAACGYTAAAATTACKGGAGGAGSAAGAAATAATAAYAGATGTAATCAGATGGACGACTTCTCCRTTTACAGCTCCGTACATATTTCATGGCCTCTTCGCTCTCCATTTTCTCCCAGAGAAAATAATTCTGTAAGTCTGGCCACTGAGAATGAAGCTCATCACAAAGCTGATGCACCTTGTGGTGTGTGATTATTTGGGATTGTGATAATCAAGTCATGTTATGMTGTGCCTGTAACTTCAAATCTATAGAAACAGGAATAAAGAGTTTCTTCATTTTGTCTCTAAGTTTTCTTGTTGGATATTGCTGTGGCACAGATCAGTATTCCTGATTTTTTTTTTTTCTGATTGATGGCTCTTGTCTATAAGTTTTCTTGTTGGATATTGCTGTAGCACTGATCGGAATTCTTGGTTTTGTTTATGATCGATATAAATAGATTGTTTATCTCATTTGGCCATAAATAATTGGATGTTTTGCATTATATAATCATTAATGATCAACTCACTGTTGTGTTCTCTATATTTTTCTTTTTATCACATGAATTCAGCTTTTCTTTGAATAGAAATTTCAACGGGGAGACCAGCCTAATAACCTTGGATTTATAATTGTGGAGGCATCGAATAATTTTATGGATATTGCAGTAACACTGATCGGTATTCTGGATTTTGTTTCTGTTGATATAAATAGACTGTTTATCTCATCTGGCCAAAAGTAAGTAATGGGATGTTTTTGCAGTATATAATCATTAATTTAATCAATTCAGTGTTGTGTTCTCTATATTTTTCTTTTTATCACTATGGATATTGTTGTAGCACTGATCAGTATTCTTGATTTTGTTTATGTTTGATATAAATAGATGGTTTATCTCATATGGCCAAAAAATAATTGGATGTTTTTGTTGGAATTTTGGTGACAACGAATTTTCAAGAATAGATTTTAGATCCTATTATTTGGAATTGGTTGTAACTAAATTAGAGCAAAGATAGGAGGGCATTCATGAATTAGTTTCTATAAATTTGTGTATGCCCCTAGAGGCTGAGAGATGTATGAGTGAAGTGCTGTAAATCTCCATGATTTGAATAATAAGATAACCGATACTTCTGCTTGATGAACGTAGCCCAACTTTTAGGTGAACCATGTGAAATATCTGTGTTTATTAATCTACTTGGTGTTTATTAATCTACTTGATTGATTAATTATCTTATAATTATCTTATATGAATTGTGTTTTCAGCTTTTTCAATTTAACAGTTTTGCAGTATATAATCATTAATGATCCATTCATTCAGTGTTATGTTCTCTGTATTTTCTTTTATCACATGAATTCAACTTTTCTTTGAATAGAACTTAATTTACCGGGAGACCAGCCTATTAACCTTGGATTTATAATTGTGGAGGGATCAAATACTGTATGAGCAAATTTTATTAAGGGTTTTAGGAAGTTAGAGTTTATACGATCAAGATGTTTGATCTATCCAAGATTATGGGTAGTTTTGTAAGATAAGTTTATATATGTGTGTGGGCGCAATAAATTATATTGGTTGCTAAGTTTATATACTCTCTTCTATAGTCAAATGGAATCAAATCACAACAGGAAAATCAATTTTTTTCTTATTTAAAGTTTGTTAAAACTTTCAACATAATACAATTGATTTTCAACAAACGGACAATATGCCATTGGGAAAATTGGAAGTAGAACCTATACTTGCAATAAGCCATTGGAAAAATGGGAAGCAAAATATTTGTTATTATGTTTTTGCATATGTCTGTCTGTATGTCTCTTTTATAGCCAATTGGAATAAAATCATAACAGGAAAACCAAACTTTTCTTATTTGAAGTTTGTTCAAACTTTCAACCTAATACAATTGATTTTCAACACACTTACAATATGCCATTGGGAAAATAGAAATTAGAAGCTATACTTGCAATACGCCATTGGTAAAATGAGAAGTAAAAGGTTTTCTATGTTTGTATGTGTACATGGTTATAGCTCTCTTTGATAGCCAATTGGAATAAATTCACAACAAGAAAAACAAACTTTTCTTATTTGAAGTTTGTTCAAACTTTCAACATAATACAAGGAAGTGTTTCAAGAGTTTCAGGGACTGCCACCCAAGAGAGGTTGAACATGAGATTTAGTTTCTATCAGAGTCACCACCCAAGAGAGAGGTTGAACATGAGATTTAGTTGTTGTCAGAGTCACCACTGCATAACATTGGGTTGCATAGGTGGTTCATCATTGAAGCAGATGAAGTAAACAATCAGTTGTAGCAGTTGTTGGAGCAAGAGTCATTAGACCCAGTACATCACCATGTGGTTCACCCATCATCATGGTGCAAAAGAAAGATGGAAGCTAGAGAATGTGCATTGACTATCATGCCCTGAATAAGATCACCATCAAGAATAGATATCATTTGTCAATGATTGATGACTTGTTGGATCAAATACAAGAAGACAACTTCTTCACTAAGCTGGACCTCAAATCAAGTTACCACCAAGTGAGGATCAAAGCAGAAGATGTGTGGAAGACAAGGTTTGTATGAGTGGTTAGTAATGCCTTTTGGATTATGCAATGCACCTGCAACATTTATGACAAGTGAATGATGTACTACATCCCTTCATTGATTCTTTTGTAAAAGTATATATGGATGACATACTAATCTTTAGCAACATTTGGAAATACCACCTCTCACATGTGACACAGGTATTAGAGACCTTGAAGAAGACTCAGTTGATTGCCAGATTGCAGAAATGTGAGTTTGCGAAGACTTCCTTGATATATCTTGGACACATGATTGGAGGAGGAGAGATGAGGGTAGATCCAAAGAAGATTGCATCCATCACCCAATGGCCTATTCCCACCAATGTGACAGAGGTCATGATTTTCATGGGAGCAGCTCAGTATTTAAGGAAATTCATTGTAAACTTATCCACAGTAGCAACACCATTACATGCCATAACTTCCAAAGGAAAGAGATTTCATTGGGGTAAGACATAGAAAATAGAATTTGAAGAATAAAATAAGTGATGCTCCAGTGTGATCCATGCCAAATTTGCAGTGACCTTTTGAGCTAGAAACTGATGCTAGTGGATATGCATTAGGATCAGTACTCATGCAAGGAGGAAGGCATGTGTGCTACCATTCAGAGTTGTTTCGTGGAGAAGTGTTTGATTATCCCATGTATGATAAGGATCTCTTTGCAATAGTACAAGAAGTGAAGAAGTGGAAGCATTATCTCTTAGGAAAAGAAACTATCATACACACAGATCATCAACCCCTGCAGTATCTACAGAGTCAAAGCAAGATGTAACAGGTGAGACGTTACAAGTGGTTAGGATTCTTGAAACAATTTCATTTATTGATTAAGTACAAGAAAGGAGTAACAAACATAACATAAGACATGCTCTCTCGTCCACCACTGAAAAAGATTGCAGCAATTGGAATGATAATATAGCTTGATCCTTTCACTCATGAACTTCTGAGTGAAGATTATGAGGGAGATGGATATTTCAGAGGAGTCTACAAGAAGATAAAGGAGAGGGTGGTCGTTGTCATGGAAGGAAATGAATACCACCTCCAAGATGGGTTGTTGTACAAACTAGAAAAACTATGCATACCTTAAAGATTTCAGTTGATAAGAGAATAACACACTTCTAGGGTTACTCGACATTTTGGTGTGACAAACACAATGGAGAATTTGCAGCGGTATGTGTATTGGCCAAAGATGCAGGAGTAGGTGAAAAAGTTTGTTATAGGTTGTGTTCTTTGCAGCACTAGCAAACCAAGCAACCGAAAACTTGGTTTGTACATGCCATTGTCGGTGCCAAACAGACCTTGGGAGAGCATCTCCATGGATTTTGTTGGAGGTTTTCATATGGATCATAGAGGCCATGAATACTTGTTCATAGTGGTATATTGTTTCAGCAAAATGTGTGTACTCATTCCTTGTAAGAAGACAATCTTTGGACAAGAAGCAGCTGAACTATTTTTCATCGATGTTTGGGTACATTTTGGATTGCCAAATTCCATCACATCTGATCAAGACAACAGGTTCTTGGGAAGATTTTGGGCAACACTTTGGGAGAGAATGGATACCAAGTTTAAGTACTCCACTTCCTTCCATCCTCATATTGATGGAAAAACCGACGTAGTAAACATGAAGCTGGTGTAATTGTTGAAATGATACAATAAAAAACATCCAAAGACTTGGGATGAATATATTCTACATTCAACATAGTTACAATAGAGCACTTCATTCTTCCACCAATAAGTCTCCTTTCGAGACGTGTTTTGGTTATTTTACTCCTTCACCACTTGATATTGTTTATGGAAAGAAAAATGAAGAAGCAAAACTACAAGGAGAAGAACATAAGGCAAACACATTTGTGGACAAGATAAAAAAGATAAATCTAAGGGTTCAAGAGAAGCTCAAGAAGAGCCAATGGTTTTATAAATCCAAACATGATCAGCATAGGGAGGATCATAAGTTTTGTGTTGGAGACAAGGTGTGGCTCTATCTTTGTAAGGAATGATTGCAAGAAGAAACAAAGAAACTCAAGCCCCTTAGATATGGATCGTTTGAGATCATTGAACAAGTGAACAAGAATGCATTTAGACTGAAACTTCCACCCTATATGCAGATCATCTTAGTGGTGAACATGGAAAAGTTTAAGTTGTTCGAACCCTCCATGATGGATGAGGGGGAAGAACATCAGGTTCTTCCATTTGTTGAAGACCTTGCACCTCATGGACATGAGGAGTTGAAGGAAGACACATTTTTGCAGCACAAGGAGCAAATCACTCGCAGAGGAAAGTAAGATATGTGGCAGATTGGTCTCAAAGGATAGACTGTAAGGAAAGAGAAGTGGTATGAGAGGAACCAGATCACAAGAAATTTCCCTCATATATCCTTGGCAGCTTTTTGAGACCAAAATCCTCCCAATGGGGAGGTGTGATCTGAATAAAATCTGACAACAACAATTGGCTATCGGCACAAGACTCTTAGATGATCAACACAAGCATTGTTAAGGCTATGGATGGTGAAGGAAATCAACTTGTTGGCATGAAGGGCCCCATGCCATCATGATTGATGTCGAATTTTGTATGTAATGTATGTAAAGATGGGCAATATATTATTGTATTCATAATACATTTTCCAGGTGGGATAAAAGACAAACAAATAAAGAAATGAAGGAGATATGAACTAGAGAGAAGTTGAAGCATTGGGGACGCCTGACCTTCCAGTTATCCTCCCATTTGATTCAACATTCTATATCATGAATCCTCGCAATGAGAAAGGGGTTCTTTGGCTGTGAATAATGTAGAGAGGTTGCCCAAACGTTATTGAGGAGAATATATATGTACCAGAGAGCCCTATAAATTTTCCATTGTTGAATATATAAGAGCTTGGCCGAAGCCAAATGAATGTCGATTTTCCCGTTTGGGTTTCTAGGGTAAATTCTAAGTTGTGTGTGTGTTAATCGTGTTTAAATTTCATTGTCTATGGATGAAATTGTTTGCACTGTAACTTAATGGTTGGCTACATATGGGTTAGCAAATAATATTTTGTGCCCATTATTATCTAAGCTTATTTTATATTTATATGGTTTTTATGGTCCAGTAAATGGACTAACATATCTTTAATAATAACCATGCAATGACTTTTGGAGTTGAGAATCGACGACCATCTTTGTCGTTGTTATTTATCTAGGGGTTTCTAATTTCGTTTTTAGATTCGTTGGGAATATTCTTGACTTGTTGGGTGTTTTCCCTTTGCCCATAAATAATAGATGGATTAGATATTGAATTATGGGGTTGTCAGGGCATCTATTAGCTTCCCATGAGACACACACATGTTTCCACTATGTCTGCTATCCATTTTTCCCGAGATATTTTCTTTTATGGTAGAATTCTAAACTTGACTTCTAGAACGTTTTATCTTCTTGTGAATGTTACAATCGAATTTGCCACATTTTTTATGCACCATTGATTACCCAAATTCATCCCAAAACATTTTCCTCTGACCTCGATTACTAGACTCAACTTCCAACACGTTTTGACTCATTGTGAGTTGTCGAAATCGCCCCAGAAATATTTTATTATGCATTTGGTTTTTGAATCTGCCCCCAAATTTTTTTCACACGCCGTTGGTTGTCAAATTCAATCCACACACTTCATTTTTAGTTGTTGGTCAATAAATTCAACTTTCCCAAGTTTTCCCTCTACGTTTGGGAACTGAAACCACCTCTTAGCTCTTTGTTTTTCCCACGGGTTGATCTAATTCGACTTAGCTTTTCCCTTCTTCGGTCAATCGACAGTCATCCCTTGGTCGACTTGCTTTGCCTCCGACCTGGCTTGTTGCATCTTTCCACTCAACTAGTGGCTTGATTGGTCGAGAAATTTTCTATCATCCAAAGAGCCAAGTTTATAATTGTTTAACATATAATTATGTGTTGGTGAGATAGATAGGCTATAAGCATCCCATTTAAAGATCATTTGGGGCCGTACCGTGCTGAAGATAATACTTGAGGTCATTGTAATATGAGTCTTCAACAACTACAATGTAAGGAACCTGTCGTGTGTACATAGTTTTTAAAGGATGGATTTTCACTATTTTGAAGGATGGATTTCCACTATTTTTACTATGTTTTTTCAATCTTAACAATAAGTGAATCTTTCCACAAACCTTCTTTCAAATCAACATAAACTTCAAACTATTGTGGTTGTTCCTGCTCATCAAAACCATTAATTTTTACTATAGTATGGTACATATTTTGTATAAATTTGGAGATGAAAGTGTCTTCATGTGATTTTTTCATGGCTAAGGTTGTTTCAGTGGTGAGGAGAACGTATATTGTTGCCTAAAACGTATCTTCTTCTTCTTCTTCTCGTCCTACCCACATAGGTATTTATTCTTTAATTTGTGGCTTGGAAAGGGGATACGGACAAGTTGCTTTGAGATTGACCATTTTTAATGGTCATATTCCTTGCCCTACAGTTGATATATGCATCTATTGTAGCCAAAAAATGTATCCTTAGGATGAGGGGGTAGATATTATTTGAAGAACTACGAAATCAATTGGATACTACCATGAACCAATAGATATCATTACATCCTCTAGTACTGCTTTAGGATTCATCATTGATATATCTACTAGTTGGAATACAGTAGGCGTGTGTCTTAGCAATCCTTGAAGGTCTAGTCTAACCATAGTTTCACTTCACGTGACATCGATAGTTTCCCCTAGGTCTATCAAGGTGTTCCAAAATATATTTTTGTTGATGTAGGCATTTACTACAGGGATTCCTAGATCTAGGTACTTGGGGAAAAATACTCTCCCTAGCGTGAGGTTTGGTAGATGGCCTATCACATTAACTGTAGGAGAGTCCTTATTTATTGTAGGTTTATTAAGGCATTCATTTTTTATGAATTTGTTATAAATATGAGCATTATTAATGTCTTGGAGAAAAGGAATTTTGACACACAAGTTTTTGAGTTCTCCTAGAAGGTCATTTTCTAAGATGTGTAGGCCTTCTTGGTATCTAACCTTTCAGGGTGTGGTGGAACTAGCTGAGGGAGAGGTTTCTCTTGTTGTGAAGATTCCTCTCTCTCAAAGATTATATCTTCTATAGGTTTTGTAGTGAAAGGAGGGGTTTTTAGACCTTCCTTGATCTAATATTGATCTCTTGAAGATCCATCGAGTAGGCTTGGTATGTTATCTCATTGTTATATACTTGTTGGACCTACCTTTTTTTTGTATTACACCAAGTTATGTAGGAAATTGTGAGTGTTTTTGTGGTTGTTGAACAATGTTCGTGCAAGCATAGATTTATTATGGTGGAGGGGGAAGCGATGCTTTTTTTTTTTGGTTTATAGGTCTCCATCCTTGTGGAGGGTTATTCAAAGGATGGTTTTTCATTGGAGGTCGGGATGGAAATTATTGCTAAGAAGGATTGAAAGCTTGGGGTCAATTATGATATTTCCATTGATTTTGAATGGGTTGAGTAGATTGATTAGGGGGATACCAAGGTTGAGAATGCATTTTTGAGTTACATCCAAAAAAGTATTGAGGATGAGTGTAAGACATACGTAGTTGAAATGGCCAAGGAATTCCTTTTCTTCGTTGATTGATGAAGCATAATGGCTCCACATTCTCTTCATCCCCTTGATAAGAAACATTGAAACCTGGCAATGAATGACACTTGTTATTTGTATGTGGCTCTTCAAAAATTGCACAAACTTTTAAAGTATTGAGTGTACATTCATTTCTAGGGTGTTTCTTTGTGCATTTAGGACAAAAAATGGCTAGATCTCTTTTTGCTTCTTCTTGTTTTTTATTTATCTACAATGTGTCCATCTGCTTGGCTAGTAAGTGAAAAATATCATTTTTCATATCGTCAAACAAACCTTTCTATTCATTCTTACTATGAGTTGCAGAGTTATATGTAACATACACAACTCCCTTGCTAGGCCACCTTGGTACACAAATGTCATACGATAGATTCAATACAAAATTTAATTCAAATGAATGCATAAAACATGCCATAAATGGTCATGCATCTAATAGGATATTAAAATATAAGGAATGTAACCATTCAACAAACACACTATTTAAATAATAACATATATACAGTGGAATTAAACATACAAAAAATAGCAAGCACTTTCCTTTTGATAAATCACTAGCTAGTTGCATACAAAGGATGTTTCTCCCAACCATAGGATCTATTGTTCCATTTCTCTTAACAACAGTCCACCACCATGTTATGGATATGAATCCACAAACATGTAGGGCTCTCATGGTTGGCCATTATCCTCACACATCTCAATACCTATATTTCTAACTCCAATAACAATAACAATCCACTAATCCTCTTTCCCCTCAACCTACACAAATCAAGGAATCTGATCCCCTTCTCAACCACACAGTTCTCGAGCTATCCCACTTCCCTTTGGGGCTCCAATACATGGTCGGCCAACAAATATCTTAGCTATGGACTCCATGAATTCTCAATTGTTCCAAGAGTGTTCATAACAGCCTTCTCAAGGCTCTTGAGTAGTTTCCGCAACATGAAACTCACTTACAAGCACACGGCCTACATTTCCAACTTGGAACTAAATCCTCTCATGTTTTTTCTTATATGTATGAGGTCTGGTGCTCTTTTTCAACACCCAACTCTCCCTTGTTGTCCAAAAATCAACATTGTAAAAATTGTCTTCCCTCTTACTTGAATTTATTTTTCCTCTTCCTCCATTCTTGCTTGACTCTCACTCTTCCCCAATATTATTTCTTGATTCTCATACTTCCCCCATGATTTCTTATACTCATCCCATGATATCATAACTAAGCGATTTGACTCCCTCACCCAACCTCTTTCATAAATTCAATGATTGAGTGTCTAATCATTCAAAGAAGGACTAGATGGTAATGACACATTAACTTAGGAAAATGACATGGGTTTTCCCTTGGACTCGCTTTTATCACCCCTCTCTTGTGGAATCATAGCCCCCCAATGTTATCGTATCTCTTATATCACAACCATCAATGTATTTTTATTAGTCAATGTATAATTTGCATAGCTTGGCCCTTGACCATATTGATCAATATAGGCTCTCTAGCTTGGAATGACCTTGCTTATTTTTTTGNATGTGTTTGATCCTTCTTACTCTTCATCTTGTTATTCCAAGATTTTTGGAAAATTGACCTTCTTCTACTTTGTTCATAAAGATGTTTTTCTCTCCTTATGGGTTCCTCCAAAGTCTTGGGGTTATCATATTGTATTATGTATCTATAGAAGGAGGGTAACTCACTTAAAAACCTTTGGATTTTGATCTTTTCATTTATGAAGTCCACATACTTCAGAAATTCAAAGAACTTATTCTCATATTCATCCATTGTCATGCCTCCCAACTTGAGTTCAAAGAAATCTTTCATATTCCTTGCATAATAATGCTCAGACAAATATTTCTCTTGGAAATATCCTTTGAACTTCCTCTATGAGATCCTTTTCTCATCAAGGTGCTTGGCTTGCTTAAGTTGATCCCACCATGTGGTTTCCTTTCCTTGCAAATGGTAGGTTGCAATTATAGCTTCTACCCTTAAAGGGTAATCATGTAACTGGAAATATTTCTTCATTTCCAACAACTAGGCCTCAACCTCTTCTCCTTTCCTTTGCTCACCATTGAAATTTGGTGGCTTGATTTTCTTGAGTTCACCTTGCAAGATGTTTTCCTCGGGCCTTCTCCTTTGCTTCCTAACATGAAACACACTTAGGATTATCTCTGGCCCCGAACTTACATGATTTCTTCTATTGGATTTCCTTGGAGAATGATGGCACATGTTCATGCTTTTTGACTTCCAATTATTCCCATGATCATCCCTTTTTCTATGAGATATGGATGTTGTCACTTGTCTAGCACTAGCTTCTTGATTGGTTCTGGAGTCCTTGTTGAATTTCTTACGTAACACATTTAATCTATTAATTATCTCTTCCTGGGCCTTCATAATCCTTTCATTATTGGCCCTATGGCTCTACACTCCTCTATGCAAGCTTTTCATACTTACAGCCTCGTGCTTGCCTCTTCTTCCATTCGACTCTATCTCAATATTTCCCATGCTAACATGCAAATGTATGATCTCTTCCTCACAAATATAATATTCCTGGCATCTTCCATAACACTAGTCCTCATATAAGAACCGGAGTTTTTTTCTTGTACCTCTAATTCTACAAGAAATGTGCATGTAATAATTATTGTTAGCACATGCATAACATAAAAAAATTACATCAATTATACTGCAGGTTATTATTAATCCCAATTTATGAAGTACTGAGTGCACTAAGTAAAAAAACAATATTCCTTAGACACATTCTTCTTTAAAACAACTCTCCATCAGTTGTACTCATGTCTCATTCTGAGTTATGAGTGAAAAGTTACAATATTTACAAGTTGTAATTTCCACTCACTTACTACTGCATAATTTAATTTATTACTTTATGATAAAATTGCAGTGCCCAATTCAAAATTATAGGTTGATATATGTCTTCTCCTCCTCAATACCTTTCCAGTGACTATTTGTTTTCTCAAATCTGAGCTATGAGATGAAAGTTGTGTTCTAAAGAAGTTTAGATTGTTTTTCCCATTTTATCCATGTATGTTATAGATGTATTCTTTCTCTTCCAACTTATTTTTACATACCCAGATTCCAAATATGGATCCATGAGAGTATTTTATGATTCATAATATTTCTATGATTGCTCCTAAGCTCAAAACGGACTTCTGAGCAAAGAGTTATTCCCTCTGGAAGTAAAATTGTGCCAAAAGTTTACCTTGACTGTCTTAGTTGTAACTTTCTCATACGAGCTTTGTTTTGCGCTTGGAATGGCTCATTGGATAACTCTCTCTGAGTTCTTTTATTTAAGATGAAAAGACACAGTGAACCTTAGTATACTTTGTTCTTGTGAGTTTTGATTGCCTAAAAACATCATTTAGGGCCTCAAAATAGCCGCGCAAGTTCATGTCCTTCAATATCCTATAAAATTGACTGCTTTACTATTATAACATATAACAGCCTTTTAAATCTAATCCATCAATCTCAAATCAAGTGAAATCTCAGTCATTTATCCGCTAAATCTTCCCTAGGTCCGTGGATGAATCTGCACCGTCGATTGCAAGCTCAAAGTTATCTAGACCGTTGATCTGAGCTCCATCGACGATCGATGATCAATGTTTCCCTTTCGACGCATGCAACACTTTTCCAAAACTGTTGACCTGACCATTAGCCATTATCCCTTTCCATTGACAACCAAATGCAATACATAACTAAACTAGTTGACCCAACCATCGACGACTTTCGTTGGTAGATGAACCACCTTACTAACTTGGTCGACCTGACCATCAACCATCGATCATTTCTTGGCTAACGTGGAAACTATTAATGTGGCATGACACATGGATTATGACGTGGCATGACACGTAGACTCTAACATGGTAGTCTAGTTGACTTGGCATGACACCTCATCACCCTCTTTTCTCCATTGACCATCAAGAATTCCTTCTAGACGATCTGAACACCTCGTCAAATTGGCTAACACTCAACCATCGACCATCAACCATCAATGCTTTCTCTTGCTCGATTGAAACACTCCACTAAATCGACTGACACCCAACGGTCGATCGTCGATGATTTTCGTGACTAAAACACTTCACCAATTTGGCTTACTCAACCATAGGAAATTTCTCTTGGCCAACTCCAACATCTAGAAAAATTTTAACCGAAACTCGGATGAATCTGGACCGTCGATCTCCAATCCAAGATGATCTTGACCATCGATCGACTCCCTTTTTACAACCTCCGAAAATTGATTCGGACTGTCAATCTACTCCACTTCGCAAATCTCTAAAATTAAAACCTAGTCGTTTATTGACCCCAACCTCCCAACGACCGAAAATGAATCCAAACTGCTTATTTGATCCATTTTTGAAACAACCAAAAATGAATCTCGATCGTCGATTTGATCCATTTTCCAAATGGTCAAAAACAAACCCTGACCATTGATTTGTCAGACCTTGGCAACTTCCAAAATCCTTATAAATTTATAAACTTATCAAAATGAATCTAGATCGTTGATCTCAAGATCTAACACGATCTCGGTTGTTGATTCTTCAAACTCTACCCAGCGCTACAACGACCATTAAAACATGAATTTTGACCTTTTAGGTCGAATATAACTCTGCAACTCTGCAGATTCACGCCATTAAACCTCTCAGACAGTTCTGAGTCATTTAAACTTGAATTTTTCTCATGAATTTGGGGATTTCTCTCTAATTTTCCATCATTTTTACCCAAACTCACACATAACGAAATCTGCAACACCAAATTTCATCAATTCGCTTTGGTTATTGGCCCACACAAGTCCGGTGCTTTAACCAGAAGCTCTAATATCATAATGTAGCATTCATCATCCCAGTTGAGGTCCATTATGTGTGGAATACTCATAAAACCTTAAAAAAAAATTGTTAACTTGCTTTTTTATAGCTTAATAACTACAAATTACAACCAGGTTTCACTATTATCCGATACCATTAATTTGATGCATCTACAACATGCTAAAATGAACATGAAATCTAGCTAATAAACTCAAATACAATAACATATAAATCAATATTTCCCACTATAATTTAATAATAAAAAAACATTTCCCCCACCAAATAAATCTAAATTATTCTCCAATCCTCATAGTGAAATCTTAAGTTTAATAATACAAAACCTTTTGCCCATTATATAAATTTAAATTATTCTCCAATCCTCAATAAATAAATCTAAATTATTCAACAATCCTCAAAATGAAATCGTGTAATATTGGATGAATCCATGTTAACTACAATAAATGGAATCCAAACAAAGGGATGCTTGTGCTTAGGATGGTGGATAACAAATTTCTCCAAAGTGATGAAGACTTGGTTGAGAGTGCTCATATCACCAAGATGCCTTGACAACGAACCAATCAAGTAGCTGCCAATGGATATACTCTATCACGTAAGAAGATTGGATTACAAAATCAAAATCTATTGGGGAGGCATGCCACTTTAGTCTTGTCCTTTCCTTTCGTCCAAATATAATGCCTTTCCAACACATCAAAACCACTCAACCAGAGCCCCACTACCGACCGACCTGTCATTATTTTCTTGATTTAAAAATAGGGTTAGTGAGAATGAAAGGTCAGTCATATACTTTATTCTTATCTATCCATTCTCTAACGTACATGAAATTTAGAGTCTATAAGAGTAACGACGACCATACAAGGGAGGTCTGGCCTGAAACGACTCCAGCGAGGTGGACTTTGCTTCATCCATGGCGTCTTTAGGGTTTGCAAAGAAAGGAGAAAGGAATGGAACAGTGTTCTACGATCCTTTCTATTGGTCTCCTCCACGCAACAGTAGTGGAGCTCTCAACGTTAAAATTACTGGAGGAGCAAGAAATAATAACAGATGTAATCAGATGGACGACTTCTCCGTTTACAGCTCCGTACATATTTCATGGCCTCTTCGCTCTCCATTTTCTCCCAGAGAAAATAATTCTGTAAGTCTGGCCACTGAGAATGAAGCTCATCACAAAGCTACTGCACCTGGTGGTGTGTGATTATTTGGGATTGTGATAATCAAGTCATGTTATGCTGTGCCTGTAACTTCAAATCTATAGAAACAGTAATAAAGAGTTTCTTCATTTTGTCTCTAAGTTTTCTTGTTGGATATTGCTGTGGCACAGATCAGTATTCCTGATTTTTTATTTTTTTTTCTGATTGATGGCTCTTGTCTATAAGTTTTCTTGTTGGATATTGCTGTAGCACTGATCGGAATTCTTGATTTTGTCTCTAAGTTTTTTTGTTGGATATTGATGTGGCACAGATCAGTATTCCT
>JASDQU010506088.1:55324-66034 GCA_032191745.1 Picea mariana | reverse complement strand
AGCATAGGGTTAGTGTCATCCAAGCAAATGGCCTCCACATCAAGGGGTGTCTCCAATTGTATCACCCACATCCGAAGATCATAGTAGACAAAGACCATATCATTCAATCACTGATATTCCAACCTGTTGCACTACTTTACATATATTTTTTCAAATACACTCAAATTGCGCTTACAATATTTAGCAACAACCTTGGCTCGATACCCAAATGGAGAATTTTTGTAAACTTATTGTTTTTCCACCATAATCTCTCCACCAAACATATACAACAAATAATAAAAAAAAGAATATAAGTAAATTACATTTCAATACACTACCAAATAGGGGAAAACAAAACAAATAAAAATGCATCGAAATTTGTAATTAAAATTTAAATTACTGACCTAGCATTGCAGCGATCATTCCCTAAATACCATGTCAAAGAAAAATAATCTTTCATACCCCTCCATGTGAATCTCTCCATGACCTGCCTGTATGTTTTGACAAACCCTTGGTGCCTGTTATCACACAGTTTGTAGCAAGGATAAAAGGCTTGAGGTTTGAAGGTCAAATTGGCGTAACAGGAACCAATCCCACCCAATGTCACCACAATGGGATGGTTCTTTCTATTTAGGGTGGTAAGGCCCAGGGGAGACGTCCCCGGTGACCTAGGGTTCAGAGAAGGCAAAGGATTACAAGATAGAGTAGTTATTCCCCCCCTCACAAGTCACCACCGAGCAGATAGTCCGACCAAAGGCCAATAATAAAGTAAAACCCCCCAAAGAGATACACCTATCTGAGACAAAGCAACAATAAACTGATATATGCAAGCTTTGATCAATGGGTTAGTACTTCATGTAAATTAATGACTATCTGATAAACATATAAGCAATTTGACAATAAATATTGACAAAGTCAATGTTTATAAATAGCAATGAAAATTATGTCACTTCACCAATAAACGCTGGAACAATATGGCATTCAATGTAATAAATCAATACTTCATTTAATTTATGCCTTTAATCACCATTCAATTGCTTATAAAGTAAAACGTTTTGTTGCACCAAAGATATTATGGCTAAGATGACGGCAGCATATAGTGTTAGAAGGTTAGTTAAGCTAGAGTTAGTGAAGTTAGGGTTTTGATTCAAGAGTTTGAGAGTAGTTTTGATCATGTTCACTTCAACGCATGAGGTCTTAGAATCAGTGCCTTAGGGTTAATGGAGTCAAAAAGTGAAGGACGCAAGAGCTAAAGGAAGCTATGGTAAAAACGACTAAGGACTAGAGGGAGAAGCTTTGAGGTGTTGCTAAGGCGAGGCCTCAAAGTCAAAACCCTAGGGGAGAGAGGCTCACCTTGGTGTAGAAGAACTAGGCCTCGGTGTTCTCTCCTTCCTTAACTTAGTGGCAATCACGGCTAGTTGAAGATAAAGCATAAAACCAAGACTAGAGGGTTTGATGAAGCAGAGTGTTGCTACAGCAAGGCTCTTTCCGCAAACCCTAGAAAAAATCAGCCCAAAGTGTAGTAGACCTAGGCTTAAGGCGTCTCTTTCTTCTTAGTACGGTTAGCAATAAATGAAGAGAAAAAGAGGGTGTAGCTACGGCTAGGCTCTCTCTTCTCAATCAATGGCTGAAAATATCTCTCTCAATGGGGACATGAGACAAGGACCTACTTGTGTGCTTGTCACCTAGGGTTTTATTCAACAAAATTATAAATATATGCAAGAAATGAAACTACAACCATTCATTCAAGAAGTTTTGCAGAAAAATACTTACATATCACCAAGAAATAGCATTGCAAACCCTAACTGTAACACCTTCCATTACGAGAAATGCCAAAACATGCCAAAAAGATCCTCTTTCAACAAGTGCGCATCACTAAATCAACCAATAACCCAAGAGAGGGCGCAAATTTCAGACCTCCTTATGGAGTGAGTAAGTTGTGATGAAAAACTGAAGGTGAAAATCCTTCATTTATACCATTCCATGACCTAATTTTACATTTTAGGTCATGTAAAAAGGCTGACAAGGCCAAAATACTAAAATCATATTGTTTTACATTAAATTGTCAAATTAAAACCCTAATCACGCTGAAAAGGGACATGAAGCCCCTCCAAAGGAGACGTTAGCCCCTTTTAGGGCAAATGAGGCATCCTGGAGCAAAACCTTAGCCCTCCTTGGGCTCCTCCATCATGCCACAAATGCCAATACTACCCAGTCTGCCTCCCAAGATGTCCAATAGGTTGGATGACGTCATGGTCATCAAGGGTGACGTCCCAGGCCTTCCAAGGCCAACATTCCACTGAAAGAGGGTCAATCCCCCTAGCTCAAGCTTTGCCAAAGTGCCTCTAGTGGAAAGTCCTCTCCTTCTCTGGTGCAAAGCCCCTGATCCATCTCTATCCTGTCTCTACCCCCTGATGGGGTCTCAACATCCACCTAATGGGCTCTTCAACCCCATAGAGGTCCGAATTGATCATCTCCCCATGTGTACCGGTCCAAAATGGTACCTGTCGGTCGGGCATGGTCCTGCACATCAAAAGCTACGCCCTCCATGGGCTCATCAGTCACAGGGATCATAGCAATCTCAATCACATCTCATCATCAATATTATTAAACATGTGCATAAAATTCCTAATACATCAGTTAACAACTCAAAGACGTTACACAAGCCTACAATACAAATCTGGAGAAAAGGACAAGGCGTCCTATTGGGCTAGTGTCCACTAGAAAAGGAAAGTTCCCAAAAGAGACCTCATCTAAGCCATGTAAGTGGGTGATGTGGTCAAGGGAATTCCAAGCATCTAGGTGCAATGAGNCGTTACACAAGCCTACAATACAAATCTGGAGAAAAGGACAAGGCGTCCTATTGGGCTAGTGTCCACTAGAAAAGGAAAGTTCCCAAAAGAGACCTCATCTAAGCCATGTAAGTGGGTGATGTGGTCAAGGGAAGTCCAAGCATCTAGGTGCAATGAGGGCCAAGGATGCAAGAAATGTTACTTGTGGGTGCCTTTGTTAGAAGGCGAGCTGTAACTGTCCTGGATGCATTTTTTCCAAGCCCATTCTTGCCTTTTATTCTTATTCTTTTCATTCTTTTATCTTTTATTGCTTTTCCTTTTTTAGTTCAAGAGCTAATCAGGGGACACTGCCCTGGCATGGTGACCAGCGGTGGCAGTGTTACCCACAAGTACTTTCACAAAAATGAGCAGGATGGCTCATGAGGAGACCCCCTTTCCTTTGGCCATGCAACCAAGAGTCACTGCCCTGGCGTGGTAGTGGCAATGTCATACTGCTAGGTACCCATGGACCTAATAGGTTGGCTCGTGATGAAACCCCTTATCCTCTGGTTAGGTCTCGTTTTATTATTTTTTCGGGTCCCTCTTGTTTCTTGCTGAGAAGCCTTTTATGGCTTTCTCGGGGATTCTTGTAAATTAATGACTATCTGATAAACATATAAGCAATTTCACAATAAATATTGACGAAGTCAATGTTTATAAACAACAATGAAAATTATGTCACTTCACCAATAAATGTTGGAACAATATGGCATTCAATGTAATAAATCAATATTTCATTTAATTTATGCCTTTAATCACCATTCAATTGCTTATAAAGTAAAACGTTTTGTTGCACCAATGATATTATGGCTAAAGATGACGGCAGCATATAGGGTTAGAAGGTTAGTTTAAGCTAGAGTTAGTGAAGTTAGGGTTTTGAAGAGTTTGAGAGTAGTTTTGATCAGGTTCACTTCAACGCATGAGGTCTTAGGATCAATACCTTAGGGTTAATGGAGTCAAAAAGTGAAGGACGCAAGAGCTAAAGGAGGCTATGGTAAAAACTGCTAAGGACTAGAGGGAGAAGCTTTTAGGTGTTGCTAAGGCAAGGCCTCAAAGTCAAAACCCTAGGGGAGAGAGGCTCACCTTGGTGTAGAAGAACTAGGCCTCGGTGCTCTCTCCTCCTTCCTTAACTCAGTGGCAATCACGGCTAGCTGAAGATAAAGCATAAAACCAAGACTAGAGGTTTGATGAAGCAGAGTGTTGCTACAGCAAGGCTCTTTCCGCAAACCCTAGAAAAAATCGACCCAAAGTGTAGTAGGCCTAGGCTTAAGGCGTCTCTTTCTTCTTAGTATGGCTAGCAATAAATGAAGAGAAAAAGAGGGTGTAGCTACAGCTAGGCTCTCTCTTCTCAATCAATGGCTGAAAATATCTCTCTCAATGGGGACATGAGACAAGGACCTACTTGTGTGCTTGTCACCTAGGGTTTTATTCAACAAAATTATAAATATATGCAAGAAATGAAACTACAACCATTCATTCAAGAAGTTTTCCATAAAAATACTTACATATCACCAAGAAATAGCATTGCAAACCCTAGTTGTAACACCTTCCATTAAGAGAAATGCCAAAACATGCCAAAAAGATCCTCCTTCAACAAGTGCGCATCACTAAATCCGCCAATAACCCAAGAGAGGGCGCAAATTTCAGACCTCCTTATGGAGTGAGTACGTTGTGATGAAAAAATGAAGGTGAAAATCCTTCATTTATACCATTCCATGACCTAATTTTACATTTTAGGTCATGTGAAAAGGCCGACAAGGCCAAAATACTAAAATCATACTATTTTACATTAAATTGTCAAATAAAAACCCTAATCAAGCTGAAAAGGGACATGAAGCCCCTCCAAAGGAGACATTAGCCCCTTTTAGGACAAATGAGACATTCTGGAGCAAAACATTAGCCCTCCTTAGGCTCCTCCATCATGCCACACGTGCCAATACTGCCCAGTCTGCCTCCCAAGATGTCCAATAGGTTGGATGACGTCATGGTCATCAAGGGTGACGTCCCAGGCCTTCCAAGGCCAACGTTCCACTGAAAGAGGGCCAATCCCCCTTGGTCAAGCTCTGTCAAAGTGCCTCTGGTGGAACGTCCTCTCCTTCTCTGGTGCAAAGCCCCTAATCCATCTCTATCCTGTCTCTACCCCCTATTGGGGTCTCAGCATCCACCTGATGGGCTCTTCAGCCCCATGGAGGTCCGAACTGATCATCTCCCCATGTGTACCGGTCAAAAATGGTACATGTCCGTCGGGCATGGTCCTGCACATCAAAAGCTATGCCCTCCATGGGCTCATCAGTCACAGGGATCATAGCAATGTCAATCACATCTCATCATCAATATTATTAAACATGTGCATAAAATCCCTAATACATCAGTTAACAGCTTAAAGACGTTACACAAGCCTACAATACAAATCTGGAGAAAAGGACAAGGCGTCCTATTGGGCTAGTGTCCACTAGGAAAGGAAAGTTCCCGGAAGAGACCTCATCCAAGCCATGTAAGTGGGTCATGTGGTCAGGGGAAGTCCAAGCATCTAGGTGCAATGAGGGCCAAGGATGCACGAAATGTTACATGTGGGTGCCTTTGTTAGAAGGCGAGTTGTACCTGTCCTAGATGCATTTTTTCCAAGTCCATTCTTGCCTTTTATTCTTATTCTTGTCTTTCTTTTATCTTTTATTTCTTTTCCTTTTTTTGTTCAAGAGCTAATCAGGGACACTTTGGCTGAGCCCAGCCCAGAGGGGTTGACCCACTTCAGGTGGAACGTCTCCCTTTGATGGCCCAAGACGTCACCTAGGAGCCATTGACGTCATCTTGAGAGTGTGGCAATCTGATAGGGTAGCTGGCACATGTGGCAAGGTTTGGAGGCCCAAAAAGGGCCAACGTTTTGTCATTTGTGTTGGATTTTGCCCTAAAAAGGGCTACCCTCAGTAGGGCTTGACGTCTTGCTTATGCTCATTTAGGGCTTTGATTTAACAATTTAATGTAAAAACAGTATGATTTTGGTTTGTAGCCTTGTCGGCTATTTTTAATGACCTAATTTTAATTAGAGGTCATGATACACTATATATTGAGGAGTTTTTCCCTCATTTTGAAATAACACACAACTCACTGTCTTGTGAGGTCTGATTTTTGCACCCTTATTGGGTATTTGGTCTTTTAAAGTGAGGCGCACTTGTTGATGGAAGGATTTTCTTGGCATTTTTGGCATTTCTCTTGAAGGAAGGTTTACTACTAGGGTTTGCAATGCTATTTCTTCATGATATGTAAGTGTTTTTCCTGCAAAACTTCTTGATTGAATGGTTGTAGGTTTGTATTCTTGCATTTACTTATAAATTTGTTGATTTAAAACCCTAGGTGACAAGCACACAAGTAGGTCCTTGTTTCATGTCCCCTAAAAGAGAAGTATTCACCCATTGAAGAAGGAAGGAAGAGCCTAGCCTTTGCTACACTCTTTTCACTTCTTCCCCTTGTGCTAGCTGTGATTTTTTAAACGTTAAAAAGGAGGTGACGTCCCAGGCCTAGGTTATCTACACCTAGGGCCGTCCATCTTCTAGGGTTTGGTGATAGAGCCTTGCCATTGCAACACTCTCCCTCACCTCATTCTCTTGTTTTAACTTATCTTTTATGCTAGCCGTTTTGCCAAGTTTGACCTAAGGAAGGAGGAAAGAGCACAAGGCCTTGCTTATGCAACACCGGAGTGAGCCTCTTTCCCCTACGGTTTTGATTCTAAAGCCCTGCCATTGCAGCACTTTAGAACCCTTCCCTCTTGTCCTTAGCCTTTTATTCCTTCAACTTTGCGTCCTCTCCTTGATTGACTCCATCTACCATTAGGCACTGATCTTAGATCCACAACGTTGAAGTGATAGTGCTCAAACAACCTCTCAAAACTTTTAAATTTGAAACCCTAACTAGGCTGACATCATACTTGGTTATTCCATCTTGACGCAACACCTTTTGATGATAAGCAATTAGATGATGGTTGAAAGCATTCATTGAGTAAAAGATTGATTAAATACATTGTTAGATACATCATCTCAATAGTTATTGATGAATTGATATTTTTCCATTGCTATATTGATAAAACGTTGATCTCATTAATATCTATTGTCTTTAATTGCTTACATATTGATGTCAGATAGTTATATGAAGTACTAACCCATTGAATTATAGCCTGCATACATTCTTTTGCTATTGTCTTGTTCCGGGCAGGTGTTCTCATTTGGGCATACACTTCTTTATTGGTTGATTAGCCGGACTATCTGACCTTGGTGGTAACCTGTGAGGAGGAACTTCTGCTTTAACCTTTATACTTTGGCCTCTTCAAACCCCAGGTTACCGGGGACGTCTCTCCTGGGCTAACCTCCCTGAATAGAAAGAACCTCCCCATTGTGGTGACATTGGGTGGGGTAGGTTCATGTTACGCCAGTTTGGCCTCTATCCTCTAGCCTTTTGACCTAGCTACAAACTGTGCGATAACAGGGCCATCCTCAAGTCAATCCTGCTCTCAATACTCCATGTCTAGGACCTGTGGGCCTCGAGACATGATCTCCTAGCTATCCCTAAAAGTGGGGAATAACAGTGCCCAGCCAATGGTGAGTCATGGCATGCCTTTAGCACTCTCCCTTTGAATTCTGACTCGAGAACTAGGAAAATTCGGCCTTTGTAATATATGATGTAATCCATGATCCTGAAGTTCTCATCCTGTATCTGCCCATCCATCAACTCACATGCAAACCTGTTTTTTGAATACTCCACCAAGAGGTGCACCTTCCAATCAACTGAAATATCTGGCATAGCATATACTGAAGGTCTCCTGGATAAAGCATCAGCCACCACATTGTTTTTGCCTTTGACAAATTCAATGTCAAAGTCATAAGCTTGAATTTTGCTAACCCATTTATGTTGCCTCTCATTGAGGTCCTTTTGATCCAAGAAGTATTTGAGGTTGTTGTTATCAGTCCTGAAAACAAATTTCGCCCCAACCAAGTACTGTCTGAATTTGGCCAAGGCATGCATAATGGCCAACATCTCCTTGTCATAGATGGTGTATAGGAGCCTAGGTCCCCTCAATTTTCAGCTTTCATAGGCAATAGGGTGTCTATTATGCATAAGAACTGCTCCAATGCCCTCACCTAAGGCATCACACTCCAAGATGAATGGTTATAAGAAATCTAGCAAAGAAAGTACCAACCAAGTGCTCATCACCTTCTTCATGTTGTCAAACGTTACCTGTGCCTCTTGACTCCACCTGAATGCGTCCTTCCTATTCGAATCTATCAAAGGTGCGCAAAGTTGAGAGAATCCTTTGACAAACCTTCTGTAGTAACTGCAAATGCCAAGGAATCCCTTCAACTCAGTAAGATTTTTAGGGGTTGGCCAATCAATATAGCAGGTATTTTCTCTTGGTGTACCTGCACCCCTTTCTCTCCAATAATATGACCCAAGTAAAGGACCTCGGTCATCCCAAATTTGCACTTTGACTCCTTAGCATACAAAGGATTGTTCCTCCATGATGCTCAAAATCTGGTCTACATGTTTGAGATGATCCTCCCAAGTTTTGCTATATATCAACAAGTCATCAAAAAAGACTAGAAGAAACTTCCTCAACTGCTTGTTGAAGACATGATTCATGCATGACTGAAAAGTGGTTGGCGTATTAGTTAACCTAAAGGGCATAACCTAAAACTCATAATGGCCATAGTGACATCTGAAAGTTGTTTTAGGCACATCTTGCTCCCTCATTTTGATTTGGTGATACCCCGAGCGCAAATCTATTTTAGTGAAGTAGATAGTGCCATGTACTTCATCCAAGAGTTCATCTATCCAAGGAATGGGGTACCTGTTTTTAATAGTCTTCTTGTTCAAGGCCCTGTAATCAATGCACATGCACATAGTTCCATCCTTTTTCTTTACCAAAACCACTGAAGATGCAAAAGGACTAGAACTTGGCCTAATATGACCCATATCGAACAATTCTTTAATAGCCTTTTCATTTTCGTCCTTGTACCTCTTTGGATGCATGTAAGCAGTAGTGATAACTGGCTTTGCACCTTCCTCCAACTCTATAATATGCTCAAACCCCCTATCTGGTGGTGGCCCCAGTGGAATGGGTTCAAATACCTCACTGTGACTATCAATGATTTTATGTAAATCATGAGTAGTGAGGATGCCCCTCCTTATCTACTTGTACCGATATCAAACATTCTATTGCAAATACAATATCCTCACTCATAAAGATGGCCTCCATGCGCTTAGCTGTAACCACCCTAGGCGCATTACCTGTCGTTCCTCTCAAGGTGACCCTTTTTCCATTCTCCCCACTAAATGACATTTCCATAGTTTTGTAGTTTGTGGTGATGGGCCCCAAGGTACTAAGCCAATGTACTCCCAATATGACATTGGTGTCAGGTAGGTCCATCACATAGAAGTCTTGGGCTAAGTCATATATATTCAAGGTGAGGTTCAAGCTTGGAATGTACCTCTCACAAGGCATAGTATTGCGTCCTGCTACCTCCACATGAAATCCTTCAAACTCAACTGTAGGAATATGTCTCCTTTTCACCAATGCTGAATCAATGAAGTTGTGTGAAGCTCCCCCATCAATAAGGACAAAGACCTTTTGACCTTCAAGCACTCCCCTCATACTGAAGGTACTGTATTTGGGCACTCCACTGATCGATGCAATGGTAATTTTCTTTTCTCCTGATGGGCCGAAACCTTTCTCTTCTCCTCCTTCACCTTGCGCATTTTCAGGGCTAGGTTGATTTGCTTCTATGTTTTATATGTGGCCAATCTCCTCATCCTCTTCATCATCTAAGATCACCTCAATGTAGTGAACCTTGTCTTTGCCCATGCATTTATGTCCCGGTTCCCAAGGTTCTTTGCAAGTGAAGCAAAGTTATTTCCTCCCCAACTCTCTCCTAGTAGGCCTCATCCATCCTTCCCTTACCTCTATCGAATGCCCTTGGATCCTTTGCCCCTTGGTTTATTGGGGGTCTTGGAGTGAATTTGACTTTAGCTGCTGACTCCATCAAATCCCTAGTCCTCCGTATGGCATCCTGTAAGTTGGGGAGCTTAAAAGCCTTAACCCAACCATGTAAGGGTTCCAACAACACTTCAATGAAAAACATCAATAGTCTAGCAGGTGATGTGTCTGGTACCATCACGACTATCCTCTGGAATTCCCCAATATAACTCTTTGGGGACCCTGTCTGCTTGAGTTGCGTGAGCTCCCTGTATTTCACAATCTCCCTGATCAAATCTGTCAATGAGCCTCTGGGTGAACTCTGGATATGATGAGATTTGATTGTGTCCCAAGGTGTCCATACCATGATACCACCATTCATCTGCTTTCCCTTCCAAATATATAGTGGCAAATTTTATAGCATCAAGTTCCCTCATGGGGTTAAGCTGCAAATAAGCATCCAATTTTTGCACCCAAGCCTGCGCAGTAGATCTAGCTAACCCATCAAAGGTTGGTATCTCCATCTTCCCTGCCCTGTGCTCCAACTCATAACTGCTCCTCTGGTAGTTTCTAGGCCTACCCTTGTATTTGATGCCACAAAATTGATCCAATGTAACCTATCTCCTAAACCCTGCACTCAAGGCTACATACTCCCTAGCATACTCCTCAAAGTTGTCTTCAATTTCTGGAAGGAAGTTGACCTGTGGCTGAGCTTCCAAGAAAGATGACATGTATGGTCTAGGAGTGGCTCTACTGTGTGTTGGCACCCTGGAGGGCCCCCCTCCAAAGCTCTGTCCCTCTATATGGTAGTGAGGATCCTGCTCATGATGATGTCTAGTCCCCCCTTGAGAACCATTAGCTTCACTGTTCACATTATTATTTGGGTCATCCCCACCATGATTCATCGGCATAAGGAGAAGCACAATCTTCTCCTGGCTA
>JASDQU010506087.1:98505-109522 GCA_032191745.1 Picea mariana | reverse complement strand
ATTTTTGTATATGTAATTATGAAGATCATTAATAAGGAAATATAAACATTGCTACGTGTAGAACGACCATGAAGAAGAGTTATGGGGGACTAGGCTCCATTAGGTAGGGTAAGGAAGGGGGCTAAGTATTTGGGACTAGGGGCTAAGCTAGGGGGCTTACGTCTAGAGGAATAATATTTTAATATTATTTCCTGAAGACTAAGGTGAACATGATATGTTTTTGTTATCCTAAGTTCTTGGAAAGTGGGACGTAGACTAAATGGAGCGCATGCATCTCCAGGAAGACAAGTGTCAACCTGGGCACATAAGGTTAAAGCTGAAGCATAAACTCATGTTGGGGGATTCCCATTTTTCCATCCTCCGCCTGAGTTCATCCTGCCATTCTCCCATCCTTCACGTGAACCTAAGACCTCTATCGTTTGACCTTTGCATACCCTCTTGCATCTCTGAAACTAGAAACCATGAATCCATCCTGTGTCGCTTCTTGTGGAGCAGACACAATAGTAGTCACTTGAGCCGTGTTGTGACTTAGCATTAGGTTGTTTCCTTTTTGGGTGTCCATACCCTTTTTTCCCTGTTGTTTTTGTTGTCACCCATACTTGGTTGTTACTAAGTCAAAGACATGTTGAAGAGGTAGGTTTTCAGGCCTGTGAGCAACTCTCCCAGGTCACAGAGTTTGCTGGGAAGTGAGTTCTCCTAGAAGGGAGTCCTGTAGAAGCTACAGTACTCTGAGACTTTTGGTCCAACTTGTTGCTGAATCCCAAGGTAAGGGAGGTTTACTAGCCGATGGACTTGTATTAGTGAAGGTGTATCCTCCTGGGGTGGAGCAAGTGTGTGGGGAATGAGGGTATGTGGGTTATGGGCATAAGTGGCTCCTAGGATAAAAGATCCTTCATGGTTCTTTGTGAAACTTTCTTGTTGTCCTTTCCAAGCCTAGAATTCCCTTTCCTGGTGGAGTTTAGTCCCATCTCGGGGGTGACCTACTGCTGAGAGTGATGGGCAATGCAGTCTAAGGCTGGGAGGTTCATGGAAGGTTTGCATGCAGTTGGTAGATTTATTCCAGCTAAAAGATAAGTATCATTGTTGTGCTTAATTATGTATTTTATGCATGTTTTGTGATGCTTGAATGTTATCATGTATTCTGTTGCATGTGGATTTACTGTTAATATTCTTTGAATCTGAACTGGTAGCAGTAATTTTGTGTTATCGTGATTACGTGTTTTAAATTCATTAAAATGCATATACATATCATATAAGTGTATATTCCGAATGGTAGCATCACCCGGTCTCTAGAGGGTCGGGGATGTTATGTAGGTTAGGGGTGCCTTTTCCTTAATTTTGTTGTGAGGGGTTCACAGACACAGACTGTAGTGCATTTTTGTCTAAGCTTCTGCTCGATTTTGACAGCATATCGATAGGTCGTGCCCAAGGAAGAGCTGTCCAAAAACTCCATTTCTATCTGGATGTATCTACACATACCATCGCAGTACTTGAGCACCAAATGTCTCTTAGATTATTTGATACCCAACTTAGTGTGTAAGGTATAGAAGACATTGGTGAACTATGGCACTGTTTGGTCCCTTTCTTGCCACAGTGTGGTCCATATTGTATATAAGTCTTCATAACTTCTAGCAGGGTAGTATTGTTCCTTAATAACATCCCTGAAATAACCCCAAGTGGCTACGACTACAAATAATGTAGGATTCCTCGGTTTCCTTTTACTCACAGAAAGTCTCCCACAAATATTTGACATGGGGGACGACGTTAAGGAGAGAAAATGTAATATTTTCTCTATCAGAAAATTTATGGACATAAAAATACCCTTCTAGAAGGTTTAACCATTTGTCTACCACATTTGCATTTATCTTACCTTCAAATATGGGAATATCAAAATTGATTTGAACCTTGAAGGGGTCGGCGCCTCCGCTCGAAGAAGATGCATCGCCTGTTGGAAGTCGCCGAAGGATTTGTGCAAAATTATCGATCATCTCATTCCTCTCCCATGTGAGGGCTTCCTTGAGAAATAATTTAAATTGATTTCTTGGCCTATAATCTCTATTTTGTTCCCCCATAGGAATTCGTCGGGTTCAGTGAGGCTGATCTTGCAAAGGCTCAACTAGTTCGAGTCCCAACTACTTATACCCTGATCTCGTTGGGGACATGCACAAAGAAACAAATGAAGAGCATACCGCTCGAATACCACTAATCCAGATTTATGAGTGGAACGAAATGAAACACATATCTATAATATTAAAACAAATATATAGTGAACAATAATAGAGATACATCGAAACTTAACTTCTATTCAATGAAGAAATATGATGAAATTGTAAAATGCAGAATGAAACAATCTTGCTCGAATGGTGGTAGCTAATCTCTGAGAAGAAATGTGGCGGCTACACGAATTCACCCGAGAATAAAAAAAAGATGCCTCCGATCCTTTTTAGCATCAATAAGTAATTAGAAAACCCTATACATCCAAAAATCTAACCCTAGTAGATGAAGTGACAAAAGTCATGTGGGCCCTGATGGGGTAAGTTGGTACATCAACTTCCTAGGGTCATAACTTTTGCATACAATCTTCGTTTTAGGCGCACCATATCCCATTGGAAAGGTATTTCCAAGGAATACACATCTTTCCATAACACTTTGAATCCTTCTACATTGTGAGTGTGGCGGGCCCAAAAAATGTTGTTTAGGGCCTCAAAACGACCCCATAAGTTTGGGACTTGAAAATCTAGAAAACAAACTGCCAAGATGAAAACTCCATGTGAGCTAGTTGGAAGAGGTGGGTGGCCACCGATATCCACTTGCATCATTTTTCCACCCACAAACTATCAAGATAGATGAAAAATTATTTAATGATCCATTCTGGATCATACCTCCACATTTAGGGAGGATTTTGGTCTCCAAAATATTTTACTGAATGAGGTGAGGAAATGTTTCCTCTACATTCTCCCTAAAGTACCATTTTTCCTTGCTTGGAATTTTTCCTTTAAAACCTATCTACGAGAGCTCATGATGCATGTATCTATTGTTTCTATATTTCTTCTACAAAACTATATATTCTACCAACTCTGCTTGAGATTCTAGTGTTAATTCATCTATATTAGGTAGGACCTACTCAATTTCTTGATCACCATGAAAGGCTTATAGATTTCCATATTTTTCACATTCATTATTGAGTAAATGTGTATCTATGGGGATAGACAAAGTATGTAAGCAATATCACCCACCTTCTCCAATACTTCAAAAGGACCATATTGCATATCCTTGATCTTCTTACTAGAACCCTATAGAATTTCCTTATTCAACTGCAACCAAACTCTATCTTCCACCTTGAATGCTTTCTTAGTTATGTGATGATCATGTCGAGCCTTGTACCTTTCTTGCGACTTGTTTAATGTCTCTTGTACTTGCAAATGGATCTTCCTAATTTTTTCAACAAATTTCTATTCTTTCAATGCTTCTCCTATGATGTCTTCCCTCACCCCTCCTTGTTATTCATAAACAACAACCAATGGTGAAGGTGGAAAATACACAAAGAAAGTTATAAAATGTGACTTACCAGTAGAAGTATGGACTTCTCTATTAAAGGAGTGTTGAAAATAGATCAAATTTTTATCCCACGTCCTTGGATGTTTCTGATTGTAACTCGTCAAAAGATGAACCAATTTCTTGTTGACTACTTATGTTTTTCCATCTATCCGTGGATGGAAAGTTATAGATCTATTCAAACTGGTGTCCATATTCTCCCAAAGAGTAGTCTAAAAGTGATTTGAATCTGAAAGAGGCTTATGGTCTAAGTTCGGATGTATAAGTCACATGTTCATATTTTTATGTAAAATGGAACTTGATAGATATGTAATTGATAGAGTCAAACCTAATAAAAATTGACTTCATCCAAAAGAAACCTTATAAAAAGGCTATAGGGAGAGAGTGAAGGTCGGGAAGGAGAGGTCCCAAAATTGGCCTCATTGCATGTAACAGTTCTTTGTAATGGAATCTTTCTTCTCCAACTATCTCTCTTTCTCATGTTTTTGTGTTGTATTCAGTTCATGGATTTTCATCATTGTTCTTGTGATTAATTTTATGGAAGATTTATATGGTTTCTCTCCTCCTCTCTCGAAATTCATTCCTTTTGGATCTTATCCCTCAAGATCTAGATCATTAGTATCAGAGAGAGTTACTACTTTATGGGAACTAGGTTTTGAAGCATATTCCGGGTTCAAATATTTGCAACAATATCTAACCTCTTTTTGGCACTCTCGAAGTCCATTTATTGGGCCATACACTGTACGTATCATACTTAGTCCATGATAACACTACTTATTGTGCACTAGAATCCCATGGTGGTATGTTAGTTGGTTGACAAAATTCCATCGACACTCCGATGAAACATGGTTACTAGTTTCGTTGATGTATATGTGTCAGATAATCTGACGAACATATTGTCATCGGATATCTGACACCGTGTCCTCGGTTATACAGAGATCCCTAAGGACCTTTTATCACTCTGTAATTTCTCAGGCTGAGGAAGAAGTTGACAGAGGTAACCACAAAACAACTTTGGAGTCTGGGATCCAGCCATCCTAGACTCAGAGAGGGACCTCTGTATAAGATTTAAGTTTGTTTGATGGAAATTTTAGACTAGTTATGATAGTACAAGGTTTGTTTTTTTGAATTGTTGGTTGGAGCAGGGAAGATGGGCCATTGGGATAATGGAGTCAAAGAGGCTGTGTTCAATCAAGGTAGGTTCTACAAGAAACATTACAGGGCAGGATAGTCACTTTGTTGGATTCTTAAAATTGTTGAGTGATGTGAAAGAAAAGTTGAGAAGATAGGATTGTACTAGAGAAATTAAGAATTTTTGGATTGACCTTCTAGTAGAAAACATGGAAATTATTCACATCCAGAGGTAGAGTGTACATTTAAACAAATTATGCTCCTAATATTCTATTGAATAATTCAGAAGTTATGGATAATAGCTGAATAACAATGAAAACACATATACAAAGACATATGCACTTCACCAACATAAGTGACATGAGAATCATGTAATTACATCTGTATTACTGAAAAATGATCAAAGGAGGATCTATGAGCTACTTAAGAATGTTGATCCTATCCTACATATAGGTCCCAACCCTTGATACTTTGAAATGCAAAGTATTTATAAGTTCATTTACATAGATCCTGTCATAGATGAGAAGGATATATCTAATCTAACTGTATATCTAATTATAAAAATATAGGAATCTTTAGGATTTGTTCAGATTTCTAGTGTTTGATTTGATTGACTAAAATAAACTCTAGATGCAATCACTATGAAGCAAACTGCCAAGTAACTCGAATGTTGGAGCTTGTAGATGAATTTTGTTTCAATCCTGGAACTGGATGTTGATTTGATGGAGGTTGTTGATGATCTATCTTTGAATTATGCTTAGCTGTTGATCTGTATTGATGACTATGGATACTTCTGTAAAACCGAGCATTGAAATTTGGAATCGGTGTTTGATTGCTGATCTTCAGCTGCTAGGTGTATTTATGCCTTTGACATCTGGAACGAGGTCGAAACTGTCTTCCCGGATTCCTGGTCAGCAAATAGTGTGACAAGGACAAATGTGGGTTTTATGGTTACAGGGATATTTGTTAGAGATGAGATCATTACGTGCCAACTGATGGTCAATGATCATGTGGGAAAGTGTGATTGGATATGAATAAGATGACATGGGGGCTAGTAGGGGAAGTAGCGATGATGGGATGAGTGGATGCAGGAGTGTAAGTGATAGGGATAGGTGGATAGGTGGACGGTATCGGGAATGAGGGGACAGGTGGTGTGTAGAGAGAGGAGAAGTATGAGCGGGAGGTGACATGTATGGAGAGTAGTCAGAGAGGTGATGTGATAGGCAAGAAGATAAACGATAGAGTGAGTGGAGGACAGGTGTAAGTGGTGGTTTGGAAGGATTGGAATTATGAAGTGAAAAACTCCTCTATATAGATAGCTATGGGATCATGATAAATATGACTTGTTTCTTGGTGTTCAAAGTATTCAACAAATTCAAGGTCATAATTGGGTATTGTACATATGCTATCTATATCATCATAGAACTTCTAATTTAACTGCAAATTTTTAGAATAACTTTGTAATGAGATTCCTGCTGAACAAGATAGTGAAATTGGTTGCCTGGGCAAGTTTTTATCATCTCTATTTGTAGGCTCATAGTCAACTAATGGAAAAGGACTTTGACTACACAAATCATCCAAAACATCAGCTATTGGATCCTGTAGAAACCGAGATGACTGCTGCAATTTATTATGCAATGATTCCAATGAGGCTACATGATCTTTTATAGGCTTACCAGTGCTTGCTTTTGAGATATTAGCAACATTTTTCCTCAAAAACCGGAATGAGTCAAAACTTATTGGTATGAAATTATGCTGCATCAATTCATCTGTGGTTTGAAAATCAATGTAACTCAGGGGCTGTAATTCTGGAGCTAGAAAAACTTCCATATCACAAATGGCATCATCAACTGACTCATCAGAACATTCTCCATTCCTACTATTGAAAACTTGCTGGTCTTATTGCTTATATTTTTCTCTCAAAAATATAAATGAGGAGAAACATAAGGGCAAAGACTTTTCACTTACTTTGTAATTTTCTGCATTTTCCTCATCGCTATCATGATTAACATGCACAAGTTGATTTCCATATTTGAGTTGTTGTAACTGAGCTTCTTTCTCCCAAAAATATGCAATTGATTTCTTTGAAGAGTCAACCTTGATGTAATCATCATCATATTGATCATACTTGGGTAGATCATCCAGATAAGAAAATTCATCAAGCATACACATTACATCATCTGATTTCTCCTCCACAAACTGATTTTGAGTTTCATCTTTGTCCATGGCATGAAGTGAATATATAGAATAATCATTTTCTGATCTATTGTAACTAGAATTAACGACAACATGTTTAGGAACAATGACCCTTTCTTTCTCTGCAAAAAATGGAACATGGTGTTTTTGAACAAGTTCATCTCTCATGGCAATCTTCTACATCATTTCTTTCATTATTCTTGCCAGAATGTTAAGTTTCACTTCTGAAGATGTCAGATGCTCCTTCTTCATGCTTTCCTTTTCTTTCGCTTTCAACTTTGACTTTTTGATCAACAAATTAGCTTCCACACCTATTTCATTGTTCTGCATTTCTTCAAGTGTTGTAGTATTCCTTTCTCTCAAATGAAATGCCATTTCCAGATCAAAGGAATCAGGGTAATGTAAGAGAGCTAAACCAAGAGGAGGCTTTATATCATCGGACATTGAATGGTAAACTTGATTAAACCTGGCTAAAAAGTGCTACACTATTTCTCCTGGTTGTCTTTTCAAATGATCACACTCTTCTAAAATGAGAAAAATATTCCTTTTGATCACCCATTTATCAAATAAGACTTTCACAAATTGATTGAAATCACAAATGCTTGTAGCTAACAAAATTTTGAACCATTCCTTAGCTTTACCTTGAAAATATAGAGAAAAAATTATGATATAGACATCATCTTCTTCAACCTCAAAAAGGTCAAGAAAATTCTCAAAACCATGAATGTGTTTTTCAACGATGATATTACCATATTCTCCATCAAACCTAGGAAAACATTTGTGATAATTTGCAAGGAGATCATGGACTATAGGAGGTAAGACAAGAGGCTTGTATCTATCTATAATTTTAACAGGTGTATGAGTATGTACAGAAGATGTAAAATTGGTCTTGATATCTTGAGGATCATCAGGTTGAAAATGATTATCATAAGTCTCAACAATATGGTCTGGACCAAGATCAGGAAAAGAGAAGAAATAATTAAAAATAAATCCTATTATGTCTTGGATAAAATTCCAACTTGAATGCTTGATCTTTTCAGATTGTCTTGTCATGTTTTAGGTTCTTCCTCCAGTGGATTCTTTGATTTGGAATCGATTGGAGTTGCCAGGTAGATGATTCAGCCTTCTTGTGTCTGATCACTGTCCACCATCAATAATCGGATCTGTAACTTGATATGATTTTATGAGGAAAATGAAATGTTCAGTCCCCAGTATGGTCACCACTATGTTATCACTCTGTAATTTCTCAAGATGGGGAAGAAGTTGACAGAGGTAACCACAAAACCACTTTGGAGTCTGGGATCTATCCCTCCTAGACTCAGAGAGGGATCTCTCTATAAGATTTAGATTTGTTTGTTGGAAATTTTAGGCTAGTTATGATAGTACAGGGTTTGGTTTTTTGAATTGTTGGTTGGAACAGGGAAGATGGGCCATTGGGAAAATGGAGTCAAAGAGGTTGTGTTCAATCAAGGTAGGTTCTATATAGAACATTACAAGGTAGGATAGTCACTTTGTTGGATTCTTAAAATTGTTAAGTGACGTGAAAGAAAAGTTGAGAAGATAGGATTGTACCAGAGCAATCAAGAATTCTTAGATTGGCGTTCTAGTAGAAAACATGGAAATTATTCATAGCCAAAGGCAAAGTGTACATTTAAACAAATTATTCTCATAATATTCTATTGAATAATTCAAAAGTTATGGATAATAGATGAATAACAGTGAAAACACATATACAAAGACAAATGCACTTCACCAACATAAGTGACACGAGAATCCTGTAATTACATATTCATTATTGAAAATTAATAAAAGGAGGCTATGTGAGCTACTTAACAATGTTGATCCTATCCTACATACAAGTCCCAACCCTTCATACTTCGAAATGCGAAGTATTTATAAGTTTATTTACAAAGATCCTGTCATAAATGAGAAGGATATATCTAATCTAACTGTATATCTAATTACAAAAATATAGGAATCTTTAAGATTTGTTCGGATTTCTAGTGTTTGATTTGATTGACTAAAATAAACTTTAGATGCAATCACTATAAATCAAACTTCCAAGTGACTCGAATGTTGGATCTTGTAGATGAATTCTGTTTGGATCTTGGAACTGAATGCTGATTTGATGGAGGTTGTTGATGATCTGTCTTTGACTTCTGCCTAGTTGTTGATCTTTATTGATAACTGTGGCTACTTGTGTAAAACCGAGCATTGAAATTTGGAATCAGAGTTTGATTTTTGATCTTCAGTTGCTTGGTGTATTTATGCCTTTGACATCTGGAACGAGGTCAACACTCTCTTCAAGGATTCTCAATCAACAAATAGTGTGACGGGGAGAAATGTGGATTTTATGGTTGCAAGGATATTTGTTAGAGATGGGATCGTTACGTGTCATTTGATGGTCAACGATCATGTGGGAAAGTGTGATTGGCTATGAATAAGATGACGTGGGGGATAGTATGGGAATTAGCGATGATAGGATGAGTGAATGCAGGAGTGTAAGTGATAGGGATAGGAAGAGAGGTGGACAGTATCAGGAATGAGGGGACAGGTGGCGTGTAGAGAGAGGAGAAGTATGAGCGGGAGATGACGTGTACGGAGAGTAGTCAGAGAGGTGATGTGATAGGTGAGAAGATAAACAGTAGAATGAGTGGAGGACATGTGTAAGCGGGGGTGTAAGTGGTATCAGGTGGTGGTTTGGCAAGATTCCATAAGGGGGAGTAGGTGGTAAGTAGTATTAGGAGGGGGGGTCCTAAATAATGAGGAGGCTCCACGTAGGTGGGGGAAAAACAACTTTTAGGAGCCCCCCTCCCCGCCATTAAAGGTAGAAAGGTTGGCAATGCAATATTAACAATGTTTTATGTGAGCATCACAAAACAAATATAATTTTTTTTATCATAGTTTTGGATGGTAAGTAAAGCTATTCTACTTCGAAATAAATAAACCTTAATTACATTGAAAAAATACATGTAAAATCTAAGAGAGGCTATTATTTTAAAAAAATTAGAATTGGCCTTGAATGCCAACTTGCATTGATAATGATATCATTTTTTGCAAATGTGAAAAAAGCGATATAAAGAAAAGCTAACAATTCTTACCACAGTTTTTTGGTAAGATATTGACGCCAATATACTTTGTATAGAGTTTCAGTAACTACAAAAATAGGTAACTGATCATAATGCACTGTATGTGCACACACTCACAAAAACACATAAAAAGTCATGTTTGTACACACTTTAATATTTTAAAAGAACATTAGCATTTGATATTGATATTTCAAATGTATTTGACACTTCATATTTTGTAGGGAAGAAAAATTAAAGCCAAAATATTAGTCACCATGAGCACAATAATAAACTAATGAGCATCTATTGTCACTTAAACTTGCAATCTAACAATGAACTCTTTTAAAAAAATGAAGTAAAGTTGTCAATGTTTGAAAAGACTGGATTCCAACCTTCTTTTCCATAATTTAGTAGCCTCAAGTCTCCTCCAACATAAAATGCTCCCCAAACTCCCTAAAAGAAATATAGATGTGTCAATAAAAGTTTGAAAGTGGCACAATATTTGAAGTTTTGGTAATAAAAAGAGTGGAAAGTTTTACCTTGACAATTATCATCTCTACATCATTTTCTTTCTCCTATTTTTCATAAACCATAGCTAGTTGGATTGCCTGGACATCATATTAGAGGAACTATTAAATTTTTTTGGGAAAGATGTTCCTAGCCTAATTCCTTAACCATCAATTAGAGAGGAAAATTGATCATTGATTATCTTACCATTTCCCTATCAACGATATTCAATTTATGTGGGTTATTTAGTGTGATGACACACACATGACCTTTTTCTTAAGATAGGATAACCTTCTTGAATACCACACCTTTATTTAGTACAATTATCACCCAAAATATCATCAACCAAACTAGAACCACTATTAATGGAGAATTAAGTTATTTTAGTCATGGAAATATCATTTCCTAGAACTTGATTAGGAAAACTAGATTTCACTATCAAAATGATTATGGCATTATGTATTAATTTAGTACCTCTTCTAATCCAAATTTGAAGTTATTTGATTTTGCATGTTTAAAAAATAGTGAAACACAACCCTGACAATCTCCTAAGTATGTAT
>JASDQU010506087.1:56611-80157 GCA_032191745.1 Picea mariana | reverse complement strand
CCTGTATGGGTTTCCTCAGGAAATATCTGTCTCTGTGTTTCTCATATATGTGACTGATGCTGAATGTGCCATTGTTTATTTCCCTGCATTATTGTGATCATCATTTAGTGTCTCAGCAAAGAGTTTAAAAGAAGCATAATTGTTTAAGCACGGTAACAACTGATTCACCCCCCCCACCCTCTCAGTTGTCCAACAAAATGTACCTTGCATAAGCTGTTTTATGGAAAATATGGAATGAAATGGAGGCAAAATGGATGGTTTTGGAGGCAAAAGTATAGTTTATAGAGTAAAAAGGAAGTATACAAATGTACTCAACAAAAATATTTCAATAAAAGTGCAAAAGCTGTTAGATTTGAGGTCAATGAGAAGGTCTTGCTGTGGGATTCAGCTCATGCTGATAGAGGAAGGCATTCAAAGTTTCAAGAGTTATGGCTAGGTCCTTTTAAAATCACTTTTGTCCTGGGCACCAATTCTTATATTCTAAAGGACTTGGAAGAGCAGTTGTTTTCCGAAAGCACCAATAGTTCCCACTTGAAGCACTATGTGGAACCAACTTGAAAGTTTAATTGTTGTATGGAATTACTCCTATACTATAGTTTTGTTTCATTGCTTTGATTTTGATTTGTTGTTTATTTCTTTCTGTTGTTTTTATAAACTTCTTTTCTTGCTAGAAATAAAATTCTAGACCAGTTTTGCCACAACGATGTTGTTCTACAAGTATTGTTAATCAATAACAATCAGGTTACACAACTATCATGGTGTCCCTCCTTAAAGACATCATTGAAATTTCTATCTGCTTCCAATACTACTGTTAGATAAGATAATTGGTTTTTCATCCATATTTTCTTCTTTCCTTTTCTTCCCTCTGCTTGAGAATAAAAAAAGACCACACGAGAAATATTTTCTCCTTGAATCAAAGAATACTTTCACTATGATTAATCGAATGTTATGCATACAGGGATAAACTCCTCATACGTAACACTTTCCATGAGTTATTCCCAAAATCCCAAATATTTTTCCCTTAAACTGCTCACCCCCCTTGTTGCATAATCATTATGATGTATATTTCCTTGATCTAATGTTTCACCTGGTCTATGAAACCAGACATTCTGAATTCTTAATCTGTTGGAAACATATTTCCATGTGGAGTTTCCAGTTTGTTGACGCTTAAAAACACAACGATGAATAATATGCTCACAAATGATGGCCAAGCTCTATTAACTATTTATATTAATAATAAACTAGTAGGTGGGACCCACTTGTAGATGGTGGCACTATGATGAATATGCTGCACTTATATTTTGTTGGATATTGTTATGGTAGTAACACCGTCTTCTACAGTTCAATGATTCAAATTATGGTGTAAAATGTTTTGGTGACATAAGCTGGTGGTTGATTATTGCATGGCACTGATGGTTTTTATGACCATTCACAAATTATACCAAGGATGCCCTATGGATGAAAGGATCATTATCAGTTTTGTAATAAGGGATGATATGGGAGTTTTTTTTTTCTAATTAAAATATTATGTACAATCCCTAAAGTTATATGTAATTGTGACAAAAGGAGGGTGCATAAATACTTGCTGCTAGATTTATGCACTTTGTTAAATGTTATGGGTGAAGCATATGGGGTAACGTTATAGCAAATGGTTATTTTTAAAAGAGTTTGACAATACTTAGGGTGGCGTGCTATGCAATTTGTGATATGGTAATGGAATATGTGGTTGATTAATGCTTAGAGTTATGGTGAATTGGATGAATTGTATGTTGAGTTGAATGAGGCTGGGGAAGGAAGCGATGTGCATTTACTGCATGTCACTCAAACAACCCTTGAGGCCTGCCACCCTAGCCATACTTGCATTTTGTTTTTGGGCTCTGGTGGTTTTTGATGCTTTGCTATTTTTGGTTGTGAAGGAGGATACAGTCTAACTCTCTCCCTCGAGCAAGCTTTTCCAAGTATGGTTCCTTATTCTTCCATCCATGATGGTTACTCTACATTATGAATCAATTTTTGGCTCAGAGTTGCTTGAGGTCCGTGTTTTTCTTAAGCTTTTTGGACTGTGTATTGGTGCTGTGCGTATGGGTTCTTCTGGTGAATATTATAACAGTTGGAATTTTGGAAAAGAGGAATGGATATACTTTGATATGTGTAATCTGTGTGTGGGTTTTTTGGATAAATAGAAAGAGAGGCATGCTTGGTCGACTTGAGTTTTTGGGTCTGGTTCTCTATGGAAATTTATGGTTTTGATTTGACAAGCTCTAAGCTTTGCACATAAGTATTACAATGAACCTTTGTGTTAAGTTTTACCACTCCATTTTCGTCTCTGTGTTTGGTTTTTTCCTCTAGGTTGCAATGTTAACTATTTAAAGTTATTTCCTTGTATTGGGCAAGTCCCGAGCTGTTAGTTATCATGGAATTGTCCTCATTATTACTGTTGCATGAAAAGCATTGCATAGTCGGGTTTAACATCACCCAGAGTTTTAATGGAAGTTGTATATATGCTTTTGGTTGGCCACGGGTTGTGTTTGGGCATTATTTTTACAATGATTTTAAAATTTTGCTTCCTCTCGTTCTCTGTTGAAGGTGGATGACTGTCAGTTGATAACCCTCATTGTCAAGAATATTGTTAAAGATTATATGTCTGTGGTAAATCTTAAAAGGGCACGAGCTGTCTACATCTTCGAGTACTTATTCCTTTGATTGATCCATCTGTTCTTACTCCCATTTTCTATGTTAAACCCTAATACGATCTTGATATCGTTCAATCCAGTCAAGGGCAAATAAGCACCGTGTTGCTTGGTCTATTGGGCATGATTTGGTTATGTTTCTTGATTGGGAAATTTTAAAAAGAAGTCTGTACATGATAATTTATGAGAAGCTCGGACTCAGAGTTGCATGCTATTCTAATCGGTTCCTATGTTGATTATTTTTTTAAATGGAGCATTGTGTGTAAATGGATTGGGGCCTGATTATGAGTTTAAACACCCAGTTTGGTTGCATTGAACAATGTGTGAATAATGGGAAAATCATGGTTAATATTGTGCATATTCTTAATAATTTTTAAAAGAAAGAAAAAATAGATTTGACAATGGAATATAGATGGTCGTGGCTCAACGAATTATTATGTTCAACATATCGATTGGAAGACTATTTGATAAGACTGCTATATAAATATTATATAGATGCAAAGGCTTCTATAATTGATTATGTATGGGCATATGAATTATTTTGTTTGGAAGCCAACAAGCGATCTGTAAAATAAGTGATAGTTTAAATGGTGGTTTTGAAAAGTGAATGTTGATTGAATTATGGAGGTCTGAAAAGATTTATGTTTAATTGTTTGATTTGATTTATTTTTATATGAAAAATATCCATATTACATCCCTGTTATGTAAAATAAATTTAAAAATTCAGTGTAACAACGACAAAGAAATAACACAACAATAGTTGACAACTGATATTTTTGGTATTTTATTACATAGTTAAATTATTTAATCATTTTTTGAGAAATATTCGTGTGTTTATTCCCACTCATTATACCACCTTTCTCTCATTACACTCCCTTCATATGTCCCATGAACCCTGTCACCCCCTGCTCACTTAAGCCATTATTAAATAATTTTTTATGGATGAATTTGCATGCATCTCGTGTCAATTTATGAGCCAAATTTTGTTTCATGCAATCAGAATGTCATGTATGGTATATTAAGGGCTTAATTACTGATGAATTTCTACATACATGATGAATTTATTCAGTAGGGGAAACCATGGAAGAAATAATAGAGGAAGAGGAAACTAGAACAGAGGGCCTAGATTCTCCATTCATTTTGATGATGATCCTCAGGAATTGAACCAACTGTTCCAACATGGGTTCTTTAGCTGGATTGGGAAAGGGATAGTACAACCTCGACCAGAGGGACTTTCCTTCCAGTCTAAAAAAATCCCTGGTATTCCTGTGCCTCCTTATGTGTCCATGCAACCAAAAGTCCCTGCAAATGATGGATGACAAGATATTGTCAACATGACTGTCTCTCACCATCGTGGCTAGCCCAATTTGTCATTACCTCCTCCACCACCTGTAAATCCTAATGTTCAGATTTCCCCTGTGCATTCACCTGTTCAATCCTCTCATGATAGTAAAAGGCTTAAAACTGATGTCCCCCATGTGCAAGATAAATACAAAGATGCTGCCTTCGCTTCCTCTCCTTCAAATGACTCTTCAAAATCAGTATCCTTCCATATGCATCTGAAGAATTATTGTTACCATGTTATTAGTGAGATACAACCTCAAGTTTCAAATCAACCAAAGGCTACTTCTGGGAAATCAAAGGGGGACAACAGTGATAAATAAAGATTTCCTCTCAGAGTGACAAATATGGCTTTTAATTTATGTGTTTTATGATTGAGTTGATGAAGACAATATTCTGTAGAAAGTTTTGGACAACAAGCTATTTTTTGGGATAATGTGGATATTCACATATTTTTGGATATAATTTGAATTATTTTTGATATTTAAATATTCAAATTTTGAAGGTCTTTAAGGGAGTGACAAGGTGGCATGTGTTTAAATGATTATCCAATTGTGTTTTATTTCAAATTTTGAAAAGAATAAAAGAAGGGAGTCACAAGGAGTCCCACCTACCTAGTTATTATTAAATAAAGACCCTTAACTATTATTATTATTGTTTCTCCTAAACTAAATTAGTTAAGTCAAACTAACTTAAATAAATAAAGTGGTTGAACTACTTTAACTTATTTGGAAGACATAAAAGCTAAATGAGAAGAAGAAGCATGAGGAGAATAGAAGGAGAAAGCAATAATAAGGTTTTCTCTTTTGATTTCATGAGATAGTTTCAGTTTTCGTTCATTCTTGAGTTCATTCAAAGCCTAATTCTCTTTTTGACAACAGGGTCCTATTGTAGACAACAAGGTTCAGAATTGAACCAAATCATTCAGATGCTTGTTTTAAAGGTGTTGATCCATCCTTGATAGTCTGCGTATACTTGTCTGTTTATGTATTGAGTTTCATAGCCGATAAAGGATATTTTTCAGAGTCAAATTGGCAGTAGTCTATGGCAAGCTGATCCAGATTATAAAGTTCAGTTTTTACTTCTTGTCAGAGTCCTTTTGTATGGTTTTCATTGGGTATCTCTAAATTAGACTTTGGTCTATGCCCTCACAGGGGTTTTGTAAAGAGAAAAACACTTTTGATTTCTTGGAATGAAATAAAGCAGATTGCTATTCTTTCTCATTTGTGTGTACCTGTGACAAGGTTACGTTTTCTTTTTTGATCTCCACATTTACTTTCTGTAATCTGTAGATTTTTTAGAAACTTATATAAAAATTTTATGTTATTTTTCAACAATCTTTTCATAAAAAATAAGACTAAACCCTTGTAATTAATACTTGTGTATTGGGAAAATATATTTTGAGGCTATAAAACATAGGGTTATATTCCCAACTATCTTGTCTTAGCCAGGCAAGATTTGAAAATGCTTGAGTAAGATAATTCATATCTTTTCCTCAACACATACCTCGTGTGGAGTATTTTCATCGAATGTTGATGAGGGTGATTGATTGACCAGGTAACATATAGTACGCACTGCCTCAGCTCATAATTCCTTTCCTAACCCAACACCACTAAGCATGCTCCTTGATTTTTCCATCAACTTCTTGTTCATCCTTTCTGCAACTCTATTTTGCTGAGGTGTGTATGGAGTAGTATTCTTCCTTGATATACTACACTTCTTACATAATTATTCAAATTAATTTCCGCAAAATTCTCCACCATTATCCATCCTCAACACCTAAATTATCCACTTTGTCTGATTCTCCACAAGAGCCTTAAACTCTTTGAATTTGTCAAAGACTTCAGATTTCTTCTCGAGGAAATAAATCCATGTGTTCCTTGAGAATTCATTTAAAAATGAGACATAGTACACATATTTTCCCAGTGATGGAACCGACATAGGTCCAAACACATCACTGTACACCAACTGCAGTATTCCCTCTACCCTTGTAGCACTAGAGGAGAATCTTACACGATTCTGCTTCCTATATATGATGATGCGGATTATATTGAGAACGACATGAAGGTATAGATATAATAAGGAAACACACATAGATATTGCAAGAAACATAGTAATACAATTAACTCAGATTCTATTAATGACTATTTGGAATACAAAAGACTATAAAATGCAAAGCACACATGCTATCTAGACTGGTGGTAGCTTATCCCTGAAGAGTGAGATGTGTGAGCTATACTCATTCGCAAGAATATGATTACAAAGAGGCCAACAATTTCTTTTAATATAAAGAACCAATGATAAAACACTAAACATACAAAACCCTAACCCCCAAAGATGAAACACCAAAAGGTTTGTAGGCCCCGATGTGGTTAGTTGATACATAAACTTCTCAAGGGCACAACTTTTGCATACAATATTCATTTAGGGTTCTCGGTACCATGTTGAAAAAGTATAGACGAGGAGTACACATTTCATTCGACATAGAATTTTCTTTTTCCTACATGCTAGGTGCCGTCGCACCAAAAAATGTCATTTAGGGCCTCAAAACGACCCCAAAAGTTTGGGACCCAAAAACTGTAAAGAAACTGCCAATATGTGGAGCCATTCTGCATTAGTGGCACATGTGGCTGGCCAACATTATCCACCTATATCAATCCTCTCTCCTTAGGAAGCAATGGTCCCCATTGCATCAAGTTCCTCCATCAAATGGGGAAACTTCTGCTGAATCTAATTCCTGGTGAGCCACTTGCCCAGGTGAAGAAGCTACCTTGCTTTGATGATCCGATAGAGTTGGATTTTCTGCTGGAGGGTGCCATACATCTTCGTGTCCATGATCCAATCAAATGTCACCTATTCAATGCAATCAGGATTGAGTTTTGTAGGGGCCAAGTTCTTGGTTGCGTTCAAAGTGTCTAGGAGAGGTGGAAAATATGGTCGAGGCAGTTCCACATTAAATACTGGGTGCAAGCCAAGGAAATGGGGAATACTTGATTCAAAAGAATTCTCACCCACAACCTTTGTGATGGTGTAATTATCATATTGGAGTGGGTGGGGATTTTGATGGGGTCTTGTGAGATGCTCTTTCTACAAATGAAACCATACTTTATCTCCCACCTGGAACTTGTGTGGTACCTGATGCTGATAGTGGTGTTGCTTATACTTAGCATTGAATTTCTACAAAATATCATGAAATTATTGTTGGATGTGCTGGATTCACTCAACGAATTTGGTTTCTCAATTAACCTTGGTCTGAGCATGGGAGGACTCTTCCTATGTAGCTTTAATGGGCAAATATATGTCAATGGGGATCAATGGATGGAACCCCAAGCACACTTGAAAAGGGTTGTGGCCAATATAGTTGCAGAGGGCTCCATTGTATCTATGTTGAAAATAAATAAGGCTCTCATCCCTTGTGCGTGGATGTTTGGAGTTGTACATCCTCAATATATGGCAATAATCTTGTTAACTACCTCTATTTTTCCATCAGTCTGTGGGTGGAAGGAAGTTGATTTGGTCAACTTGGTGTCCATCATCGACCATAGGTTGGAACAAAAGTACTTAGGAACCTATTATCTCGATCTGAAATAATGGTCCGTGGGATCCCAAAATGAACCCAAACACATTCAAATAAGAGCTTAGAGGTGGCCTCGATTGTGATGCTCTTCTTGCAGGGTGCCAAAACTGCCATCTTAGAGAATCAATCAATGACCATGAAGACATAGTCATTACCATGCTTGGTTGAAGGAAAAAAAACATGTAATCCATGGATATGGACTCCCAAGGCCTATTTGGAGTAGGCAGAGGGGTGTATATCCCATTTTTCTTGACTGAAGGATTGGAAATGGCAGAGGATCTGATGTACTTGTAGACATATTGTCGAAGATTCAACCAATAAAAATGTCTTTACTGTACTGGCACTGTTTTTTCCACACCAAAGTGTCCTGATGCTCAACTGTAATGAGCTTCCCAAATCCATTTTGCACGCTCTCTTGAATAAATACATAGATGACTCAGATGAAATAACATTCCATCCTAGAGGTGAAAGTCTGGAAATGGTTTTCTTGCGCTCAATGTATGATAAGTAGTAGCAAATTCAGAGTCACTATTGTATAATTGTGGCCACCCGAACAACTCATGCCCACATGAGTTAAGAACTGTGGTTAGTGTCGCAACAGGGGGTTCGAATGAGGTAGTTTGTGACATGGTTGGTTCTTCCCTGATTATACTTGATGTTCAAGTGGAATTGCTGTAGGTATGTGGACCACTTCTGATGGTGTTCATTTTGTAACTTTCCTTATGTTTGGATGAATTGTAGAGGCCTGCAATCAATGTGGATGATCATTTCATTCCCCATAATGTAATTCTTCCACTGTCGACATGCCTACACAATGGAGTGCATCTCTTTGTCATAGGTGGGGTATTTGTGAACACCATCAGATAGTGTTTCATTGTGATAGGCCACCAGATTCCCATGCTGAGTGAGGATTGAATCAATACCATAATCTGAAGCATCTGTCTCAATCTGTAATGTCCTAGAATTTAACAAAGATAAATCCATAAATTATCCAATTAAATAACCAATAATTTGTAATTAAGAAAAGCCTAATGAAATTTTAATTAACTCACAAGGGTGAGGAACTTACCTGTGTTGAAGAACCCAACTTACGTACAACCTAGTGAATTCATAAACAAAACCATACCCTGACAACTGCAATACAAAGCAGGGGATGAATCTCCACCCAACTGTAGACATTGATACTTTAATACTTAGTAGCAAGTCACCCCCGAGCCCTCAATTCACTACCCAACCAACAATTCTTTAGCCTTATTGTCTCTATAAACTAGCCAAAGAGATATGTCTGCTAAAGAGAGATGTGCCAAAGAGATATGTCCTTTTCTCATCCTTTTACCTCTTTATATAGAGTCCATCCATGGTAAAGAACCCAATCCCTAGGGTCCATTATTTAATTATTTATTATACTTTAGGTTTTTTCCATTAATTACGGTTACTTATTTTACCATTCTCTTTAATTACTCTAATATCCATAATAAATACTTATTGTGACCCCCTTTATAATAATTATTATATACTTATTTATTTTTATTTATTCCAATAGGTATTTATTTTGACCATTTTGGGAGAATTATTATATTCTTGATATTATTATTATTATTTATATTTAATAATAATAATATGGGGCATGACATACAACCCTCCTTCAAGGAACTTCATCCCGAAGTTAGCTTGATTATTTTTCTTATAGGTTTTTAATTAGCTCACCATCCTCCACAACACCCTTTGTTAACTCATGTACCTTCCAAAACACCCTTTTTAGACAAGTATAAAGCTACCCAAGTGACTACAATAGGCATAGAAATTCCACATCACAACACTGGGGAAGCGTGAGTACTTTCTAGCCATCCTTCCCAACTTTTGGAACCATGATTAAAGTCTACTGGTCTATTCAGATCCCCAAGGCTCGAGACCTCATCTGTTGAAGTAGGCATCTAGATTGGTACTCACGTACACCAAACATCTCTAAAGGTTGTGCTAAACTCCCTCCACAACAACCAGGTACAACCTCAAGCATCAAAGTCCAATCCCACAACACCACCGATGAGAAATACTACAACCACTCTTCGAGACTTTGGCATCACAAATCCAATACAAGGCATAAGAATTACTGACATAAGTAGTAGATTGAGTTGTCCCTAGCCCATAATATTTTACTTATAATATTCTCCTTCGTGGTTATGCGATCCCACCATATCATCAAGTAAATTGACCCTCTTGGCCCATTGACAGATAACCTGACATTGTTGGAACATGTGGTTCCATCATAAACCTCACCTTACTGGTTGAGTGGGTCGAACAAGTCTTTGGGTTGATGACTGACTAAAATGATGGTTGACCATGTCCGCTTAAGGATCCCCAATCACCAAGCTTATTAGTTTGGTCCATGACCAAACCTATTTATAGAAAATCCTTGTGATTAATCTATTATCATATCATAAGATCATTATCAAGAGATCTATTTCTCTCTCATGAAGCAACTCGTACTTCATTGCTATGGTGTATTTATACATGACCTTTGATATGGGATCCGTTCTTCTCTACGCTTAATCCCTGTCCCAACATGGTGTCAGAGCTATTAGTTCTTTGATCCAGGGTTCGAATAGAATAAGAATGAGACCACAGTGAAGCTGTTCGATCTATGAATTTGTTCCTTTGAGTGAAGAACTATCAATGTCTTGATTTGGGTTATCAAGAGTTTTCTAAATCCACCCATATGGATTGATTGAGGGTTCCTCCAATTGATATCGACAAATTTCTACCCAGATCATTACTATGATTTCTCTGTTGAATCCACTTGAATTCGTCTAGGGTTTCTTGAGTTTTCACACACTAGTGTTCCTTGATCAATTCGATGGGAGAGTACTTGACCACCGACTAGACTCATACGTGAATTCCCCAGCTCGACCTCTCATCTCATGATCTGCATATCCTCTTTCTTGGATGCAACTCAACCCAACTTCCAAAGGAAGGTTATATTGCGTATCGAACGAATGGATGAAGTCCACACTCTTGCAAATGAATTTGACTTGACCAACATAGGAGTTTCTTGGTGTTTGTTGACTTGAGAAGAGGCATTAAAATATGACATACGAGAAAAAAAACTTTACCACATCTCGAATGATGAATATAAACCCTCGAGGATTTGATTCCTTGGCCGACCCAACTTCTTACTTATCGACTAAAGATAGACCGAATGTTTTTGACTTGGATGCACACCGAATTGGCTAGGGTTTGACCTGAGTTCAATTTTGCATAGTTGAAACCCTCAACTGGTGTTCATTTATTGACTCAACCCAGCTAGTTCCCGTCTGCACTCGACCTCTCATCGTTTGACCAAAATTGTATCGACTCAATTGAAGTATCTATTGATTCGATCCTCTTCACTGATTCTTGACTGAGTCAAATATTTCTCAAGTTCGACTTGTGAGACTAGACAACGACAAATTTTATATTTGCATATTCAATTCGTTTTTGTATGTGTGTCTCTTTTTATTGCATTCCTGTTGTGTTGTGGTGGACTGCATGCTCCACTCCATAATTTATTTCCAACTTAAGTTCAATCGACCAATAGTTTATACAAGTGTATGCTGGGGATTGGTGGTTTCTTCACCTGGATGATCAAATGTGTGAGTTTTACATTCTATGTGTGCGTGCATAGCCTTAATTTATTATACCAATGAATTTTTTTTGTGTAAGTCGAGTGGTAAGCTAGATATACCTCTTGTTGTGGTCGAATTTCTGTCCACCCTCTTTTTTCTTTGAGATCGCTTATTGCCTTGGAATTTTCCCTCCATCAACGATGGGCATGCTGGATGAAGATGAATCTCTAATGCTTCAAAAACCATAAGAGATTCATGAGAATAAGGTCATCTCCTTGGAATAATATCATAGTTGACTTCATGTAGAAGTCACTTCCTTGCAGACTATCGTTGCACGATTGCAGACAAAGAATCAATGAATGAGAAATGAACTGGATATAACCTATACCCAACTAGAAGATGAGGCTACTATATTTCAAACTAGCCTCTTGTAGTAGTTTGATGAGAAACCTAGGAATATTTTTAACCCATAACAGACAATGGAAATCATTTTTCAAGATCTGGTGGATGATTTTGGAAATAAAACCGATCTTGTCAATGATCTCGTGAAGGAGGTGAAAACCCTTTCTCTTGAAAATGATGCCTTCAAGATAGAAAATGTGGGACTGAAAAATTAGTTAAAGACTATAAAAAACATGTTCCAAAATGATGTGATTGTGCACTCCATAAGGATTACTACATTGAGGAACAATGCCAAAATATTTTTCCATACTCTTGTAGACAAATTTGAGGAAAAGTCCAACCTTATTTAAGAATTAGAGGAAGAAGTGAAATCCCTTCCTCATAAAACATTAAACACAGATGTCAACCAATTGATGGAAGCTAATGCCTAGTTGAGTCATGAGGTTTCCCACTTGCAGGCCTCTATTGATGAGCTTTGGGATGAAGCTACTCCTCTCTAAGAATATAACAATTGACTTTTTGATGAATATAAGACATTGAAGGAAGATTATGATGCCATATTGTTGCAACTGACTGAGAAGGATGAGACTCTCCAAAGCTTCCAAGACTACAAATAAGCTTCCAAGGCTACAAATAGAACCTTGAAGAACAAGTTTACCAATTGCATACTATTGAACATAATGTTGAGACAACTATGGAGAAGAAGATTGTTGTTGTTGTGCTGCTAGGCTCACCTATTTCTTCTTCCACCATTGCTGCTAGTCTATCTATTTATGAGAATAATGATGATGTTGTTGAGTTGCCAGTATCACTCATTTATTCTCCACCCTCTGATTCTCCTTGTAATCCAGATGTTGTTGATTTATGCTTTAAAACTAATTATTGTGTTGTTTCTCCTAGCTTTGAAAAACAAACTACAAATATAGGATCTCAACTGTTCAACAAGATGGGATATACTGGAGGAGGAAATGGGAAGAATGGATAGGATATTGATGCTCCTATTATGCCTGAGATGATGACACCAAGAACATGTCTTGGATATGATGCTGTTGTTGCCTCCTTTCCTACACCTTTCCTTCCTGCAAATAGGGAAGTCTTTTTCATTGTAGGTGGATTTCAGACTGATTTTCCGGAAGATCAATCTACTAAACTGATTGATGAAATGGTTTTTTCTAACATGCCCAAATATCATACTATTGCTGATGAAATTGTTTCTGATATACCGAGTTGTTCTACTCCTACAAGTGCACTAGACCTTGAGCCTCCTGATCAAATAACACAAAAATCCATGCCTTATTGTCATACTTGTCATAAGAATCAAAGAAATGGAAATCATGCTTTCATATATTTTCAGAAGAGATGTGACAAACAAAACTGTGGAACAACATCGACTACTAGGATTGACTTTGGTTGGATTAATGAGTGGTCATGGGCGCATCTGACCAAATGTTTGAAGACTTCATACCATTGTGTATTGTCACCTATACGAATGTGTAATTATCGTCTTCATTACTGATTGTTTGTAGTGGTCGACCACATGATCAACTCGACTTGACAATCGATTGGAGTTTGTCTAAGATATTTGTTGATTGGGATTCGACCTAACTTGACAATCGACTGGAGGTGTTTTCGACTGCATATTTGTCGACTAATTTTCAACTATTTATTGTCCATATATTGGTGTTATCGATGAATATCTATTGATGATGCTTTGATCCTTCAACTGTTTAAGGGGGGAAGTAATTGAATTTTCTAATGTGGAGACCTAACTGATGTGCTTGGAATTGATGAGATTGAACGAACCATGCTTGACTATGTTGTTGGGAGATGCACTTCTTCTTATTATACCTGATTCAGAGATTGTTTGGATACAAAGACTGTCTAGCTTGGAAAAGATTGTTGGATTGACAAACAATGATTATATTGGTGCATTCTTGTCTAGTCGACTAATCAACTGCTTGATGCTGTCTTGTTGTCTAGTCATCTAAAAAATGGGATCATGTTTTGGAATCATATTTTGCAACCATTTTACAATGGATGACTGCTCTTTTTCCCTTGATCCATGTTGATGGTGATCATACTTCCTTAGGAGTGTTGCTGTACCATCTTCTGATAAGATTTTGCAGTCAAAACAAATTCAGGGGGGAAAACTGCGAAATTTGTTTTCCTCCAAGATGAGTTTACGGGGAGGGGGTGTTGTAACATGCAGTTCCATAGTAAAACTCTCCTTGTCAATTGATTGGGTCAATGACCAAATAAATTGGTGGTTGGACATGTCCACTTAATGATCCATGATCCACGTTTCATGGACAGATGCAACCAACTTCACCCTAGCTTATTGGTTTGGTCCATGACCAAACCTATTTATATACGATACTTGTGATCGGTCTATTATTAGATCATAATATCATCAGATCATTATTACGAGATCTATTTTTCTCTCATGGAGAAACTCGTTCTTCATTGCTACAATGTATTTAGACACCAGCTTTTATCTCATATCCGTTCTTCTCTACATTCAATCCTTTTCTCGACAAACAATCACTACCTCATAGCATGCAACCAATGCATTAGTTATCATCATAATATTGACATATTATATAAATAATCTACATTTTAACTCTCGCATTTCATCATGAAAATACAACATTATTGTCATAACTACATGCTCACGCATGTCATCTTAAAACATCTTAGCATAAGTATTTCCATGTCATTACATGATATCATCACATTAGGAGATACTATCATAAGAAATATATCACATATTTATCAGAGACAAAAACCCTTCATCAACATAATTAAATGGAATCACATAACATCATATGTAAACACCACAGGCTCATGAACACATAAAGAAATAAAACATCATGGAAAAAATCAATCCCCTAGCTTACAATATCAGGAATGCTAGCTATCATATCTAATGCAAGAAATATCATTAAAACATCCATCTAGCACATGGATCTACTTATTTAAGTTTGTCATCCCAAGCTAAATCTCAAGGGTCATCAATACAATGAGTTCCGTGTGATTTATCCCGAAACTAATTTTTTCTTGATTATTATTTCCTCTTATTTCAACAAGAAGGTTGACATTTTATGGGATATGTATAGTCACCCTATCATGGTGCTAATTTTTTCATATATTTTCGTTATTGACTATCACATTAACCCCCATCATCTAGAACCACAATCTCTAGTTATTGGAATACAAGATTCTTATTCTTCAAGATAGGTTTTTACTCATTATTCCATCTTCAATGTATAATTGATTTCACTTTTGTTACAACTCAACAACATGAATCTCACAATTCAAATTATTCCATTTCTTTGGAACTAAATACCACCTATATTGCTCAAACACTGCCTCTTATGAATACAAATATTTGAAGAGACTTGAATGGCTAGTATACACTCCATGCCATACTTTGGAAACAATAAGGACACACATAGAAAATGAAGCTCACTAAATTACAAATTAATGCTCAATATGCCTCTAAATTCTCTTTTTATGATTTTCAATCCAATAGAGATATCACTCAAGAAAAATCACAATCTTATTCAACACTATCAAATGAGAATTTTCCCAAATACTGCAAAGCAAAAAATCAAGGCACAATTCTCCTTCTCCTCTCAACAGTTACTAAAGTATTAGAAAGATATAGTGCTCCTTCTCTTTCTCACTCAAATTACAAAAGTGTGAGAAATGTCCCATGCCCCATCTACTCCTCTTTCGAATGACACAAGTGTGAGAAAGGAACACTATGAATAATGGATTGATTAATCAAATTTTAGCATATACTTTCTATGAACAATTGATTCATCCCTTGATGATTCCAATGAACAATTTTTAATTGCTCTAATATAATCATTCCAACCACCAACATTTATTGTGATTTCCTTTGATTCATGTAATTTCCTTTCATTTAGTAACATTTCAATTTCAAAGTTTAGAATGTGTTCATTTTATTTTTCTCATGATAGTAGCCATCTCAAATGCTCATGAAAATTGTACCCATGGATTCTATTTTCCCAAGGGTTGAATTATTCCATTGTCTTGCAAAACTTAGCACATCTCCAATACCCTTTCCTCTGAGGTGATTGATAGTGTTTCTCAAATTTTGTGTAGTTATATCAATTCACTTTGAACTTTGGATTCACTACTTGTTACAAAATATCTGAATAGGTGGGTTCCTTATATCTCATGCATAATGTAAAATTTAACATTGCACACTTCTATCTCAACCATTGAAGGTAATTCCATCCAAAGGATCTAAATTGAAACAAAATCATTCATTTAATCTCTTTTATTCCACTCTTCAAGATGCAAAGTCCTCGGAGAAAGACAACCTAGTAACCATTAATTATGACTTGAGGTACTACCTCTTATCAATTATTCTTATCCACACTAACTTTTCTATTACCAAATTACTTCTATCACTAGGTTGTCATTTTCAATCTCATTAATACCATAAACAACCTCAAATAAACTATAATGTGTCAACTTAGATGTCATTCCCTAAATATATGATCATTTAACAACTAACCTTTTGTTTATCACTATTATAATACATCCACACTATCTTCACACATGTATTCCTTTATATTTGATATTTATGGTCTATATTTACACTTTTATTTTTACCTTACAATGTGTCTTAGATATGAACCACTCCAAATTTTTCCTTGTGCCGCCAATGTTGAAGAAGACTTTAACATTCTATCACATGTTTTATTGTTGCACTGCACCCCATTCACTATAACATGACCTACATAGTGAAATAGGATGATGGAAATAACCCAACGCCCCACGAGAAGGAAGAACTTGCTCAGTCCATAAAACACTCATAGAATATGTAAACACTTTATCCGAGGCTTCCTAGCCTATGAACCCATTAGAAACAAAAACTAACTCTATCCAATATATTTTAATCCACATGAACCATAGTGAACTAGGAAATTTCATAATCGAGAAATGAAATCTTAAAAAAACTGACCTTTTTAGTCAATTTGTGGTTAAATATTAATTAAATTTGATTATGATGAAAATAGGTCTTATAGATCAGATATGTTTAATGGGAAGTTAAAACAAAAACAAAACAAAACAATATATGGTGGAGAACATCGATCAACTTATCTTCACAATTTAAAGTTTTAACAAATGCCTTATTCTTTCTAGCCTTTAAATCGAGAAACATATATAATATAGCTGAATTCTAACATGAATTTTGCATCTAGTCATCCTGTTATGGTTCATGATATTGTGAAATTCAACATTTAAATTCAAAATAAATATATTGAAGAAACTCTTCTTGTTTAATACACCTTTGATAGTTGAATGAAATATAACTCTTACATTTTCCATTATTTGTTCTTTGCATGACTGTTTGTAACTTTATTGATTAGTTGCAAACAATTTGTAGCCATAGCTCTAGTGTAACATCCCGCTCTGGCGCACTGAGCGAACTTATTCTTTGAGGACACTTGCTCGCAAGTGATCCATATTATTATGATATTAAAACATTTGACTTTGATTATGATGCGTCATGGGTAGATGACATGTTGTTTTACTGCATTGACATAGACAGGTGATATTGACTCGGTTTTACTGAGTGTGCAGGGTTTTGGACCTTGAGGATACAGAGGCATCGATGGAACCCCTTGGACTCTGGATCGAGTCAGGGAGTGTGCTGTTGGGGTTTGATTGATTTACTGTGATATTAATACATTGTGATTTGATGCTGTGATGTGGACATGTTCTGACATGTTTTGTTGATGATGCAGGCAGACGATAGCTTGCCGACCAGACTCACATATGGAGTAAAGGGGTCACACACGACTACTAGAGAGGTTGAGGGAGAGGTGTGGACACCAGCCCTGCCATAGCCTACTAGCACTCCCACCGTGGCTCGAACTGTAGGTTAACGATTACTTAGTTCGAGAGGACCCACGATGCCGTGAGGGCAGACTGCGACAATCGCTCACGATGATTCTAAGGGGCATGCAATAAGATGGGGCCTTATTCCTTAGAAGCCTTTAGTCTCCCACAAGTTCACCTGGTGGAGTGTTGACTCTAGGGGTTATTGATGTCTACCAATTAGTCAAGAGGCAGGTGGCACCCTTGGAGCAAGTGGTGCGTCCTGAAGGGCACGTCGCACAAAAGAAACAAAAGAGGTGAGTGGCACCCTTGGAGCACGTGGTGCGTCTTGAAGGGCATGTCACGCAAAAGAACAAAAGAGGCGAGTGGCACCCTTGGAGCACGTAGTGCGTCCTGAAGGGCACGTCGCGTTGATGATGATAAAGGAACGAACCTAGATGGCCCTAAGACAAATATCTCATTATGAAATTTTAAAACAACTTCCCTAATTAAAAGGTCGCCCAGTTCAAAATCTAAGTCCTAAGTCTAAAACTTCGCTAGGGGTAAAATTTTGTCTACCCTTAAGGAAATATCTCTATAAAAATAAAGTAATAAAAAGTTAAAATAAAAACCCACTTGAGTAATAATTTTGGTCTGCATAAATTTTTGGTAACATGAAGAGATTAAGAATTAAATAAAATGTGTGGATGTAAAACTTAAAGAGGCAATTAATTACTTTAACTTAGGCTAGTAAAAAAATTATATACTAAATTAATAATAAAAGGGAAGGGAGGTTAACATGCACAATTGTCATTTTTGGCTCTAATAAAAAGGGGAAAGAAGAAAATATAAAAATTAGGAAACTAGGGAATGAGGCAACATAAAAAGGGAAAGAGGAGAACTCATGGTAAAAAGCAGGAAACAAACTTAGTAAAGAATCTGCATTTAAGAACCTTCTAATTTTGAACTGATTTAGCAATTTCATTTTAGGGAAAGCCTTAAAACATGTAAGGGAATCTAGGGACACCTAAGAGGGAATTTAGGAGTAACTCTAGGTGGGTGAGGGAATTAAGACAATTCATTAATTAAAGAAAATAATTAATGGAAAAATGTGGGGGATGGATGACACTTGTACGAAGGAGAATTTTTAGGGATTTTTTTATTAAAACTTTAATTAAATGAGATTTAGGGAAAGAAAGGAGGTGGGAAAACTCTATAAAATAGAGGAAGGAGAAGGATGAAGGGGATCAGCTATTAGTGTAACGTTACGTTACCAGAATAGTGACTTGACTGATTTACTTGTGGGAGTTGGGTTTTCTCAGCTTGGAGAGGAGTGGTAGCTCAACCTTGCGAGGCGAGCTGGGAGCTAGACGTACCATTTGGATAGTGTGTGGCCCCTTTGCAGCTTGGGGGGCTAAGGGGGAAGCAGAGTACCCCTAGCGTTGGCTGGGAGGTACCGGTGAGGTCTCGACAGTCGGCGAGTGGGAGCGGCACGAAGCGCGCAGACATCATTCGAAGTGGGCGACAAGGCAACTATATGCTCTTTTATTTGGTAGATTAGAATGCAGTAGGCCTTAGGCTTGGATCTGAATATTGATTGTAAAGGAATTCATAATTCTTGTACCTAGTGTTATCTCATTTTTCTTCATTTTTTATATCTCGCTGAACCTTTCTGCATATTTCTTTCTTGACTGCGTTATATTGCTGCTTATGGGTTCTGCGTTTTAAAAGATGGAAGGACGTTCTGGCCCGCCGTCTACCGCCTGTCATTCATTCAATCCTTTTACTTTCCATCATTCAACCGATTCAATACTGTAGACATTTTTTTACTTAGTGTTAAATACTGGTACTTCCTTTTTATCTCATGGGACTGTCAGTGTGTGGCATTCCTGAATGTGGTGTATTTCCGGATTTTCAGCTCAACGTTATTTTTATTGTAACTCGTTTTCTTGACTGGCATTCTACTTCATCATCCATATGCGTTGATGGGGGAAAAATTGTTGATGGGAAGGGGCACAGTAGTGAGGAATAAATGTCATGGAGTTCCTCGAGTTCATTTCTCTTAAGGAGTAAAAGTCCTAATAAGTTGTAATGTTTACTTGAACTTATGTACTGGATATTTCGTCTCTGATTCAAACTGAATCGAGCCTTGCATAGAATTAGTCTTCTTGGGTTGGAACCGTCCATGTCCGGAATTTCACCCTGCAACCTTCGGCCCAACTTGACTCAATAACCAAGAGGTTTGCTGCGCGTGCTCGGGCATCCTGGTAATTTTCTATTGAGTAGGGACTACTCTAATGCCCACGGGCAGAGGGATAACCCGCCCGCTCCATTCAAACCTTTTTTTTTCTCGGTCTGTTCCGTCTTGTGTAACAAAGTCTCTAGTTTCGAAGCTACCTCCATTGCTTAACCGAGATTCTCCCAAAATTGGTTGACACGCCTCTTGCTCCTGACTTAACTGAAACAACTACGTTCAGCCATTGCTACGCAAGGGATTTTGGTGAGAGTTTGATCTTAGTTAAACTGTTTGCCAATTGATCTCTGGATGGGTAATGCACTGGATGTGTCATCGATGACAATTTGGTGGTAAACGCAATTTAATTGTTGTTACCACTTTCAGCCCACACAAATCCAGGCCTCAAAGGATCATGTCCGATTCTGGATAATCTTTTGCCTTGCTTCGGCGCGGTTATAGTTGTGAGAAGCACGAATAATAATAATAATAATAATAAAACTAATTACCTGGGCCATCGATAGCGATGGAATTATAACCTTGTCAACGGTCAAGCGTAATTTCAACTTCTTGGCATTTTGAGATTTTTTTTTTAACTGTTATACCCTCCTAACTTCACCTGAAATTTAAGAGCAGTTTTTAATGGTAACCTTGATATGATTGAATGCGCAGGGTTATAGTTTTGTGAGTCCCTAACACCAAAGTTGACATAGCTACCTCTAAAATAGAGAGAGCTGGTGCCTTCTGACAGAGTTAAAACCTCGCCTTAAATTCCAGCAACCAGGTTGACAGATTGATACCCCTACTTAAAGCAAGATACAACAAGGTAGTAAATCTCCTAAAAGTTTATGATAGAAATTTAGGTGACTTTCGGCTGTAGCAGTAACTAATTTAATTGAAGGATTGACAGTTGTTATGGCAGTAACCCTAAGGTGACCGTTTCGATTTACCGGAATTCAATTCATGGCAGTAAAATCTGGCAGAAACCTTAACCTTTGGACAGAATCTATCCCTGCGTCTTCTGGACTCCTTTCCAGTCTATTCACTAATGACAGTAAGTCAAATGTCAGTAAAAGCTAACGATTCCACATTAAACGCATGAGTTTACCCTTGCCCTGTGACTTTACCCTTACCTGGTTGCGAATAGTAGTAAATGCTTCTATTGCGTATTTATTAATGCCTAGTTATTTGCTCATGATAAATGCCAGGATGTATTGTGATCAACACTCTTTTTGCCTTGCGTTCTGCCTTATGTTAATGCCTCATTGCTTTTTAGTATAACTAATGATAGCATTTTAGTTATAGATTGATACTATTATATTGAGATTTATGACTGATTGGATGGAGGTTAGGATTCAATCGATGGGGCCCTACAGGATGAATTAATGATTTAATTGAATGAAGAATAAGAACTAGCTTGCAACTTCAAACTTGCTAAATAGATAAGCGATTCATGTTAGTTGAATTATTGATGAACAACTAAGGTATTGTTCCTTGCACCAGAAGTAAATTAGCTTTCTTCTATTTTATTAATGTCCCATTTCTTCTTTTCATCTAAATAATAATACCTTTTAATTTAACCTTTATCATTCCATTATTGTTATGTGGTGGACCAATATTGTACCTAAACTATCTTAGTGTAGACCCTTATTGTTCGGAGTGGGTGAAGTGAATGATTATTTTAGAAACTTGGTTTAGACATCCTCTTATGTTTAGGAAATGGTTAAAGTTTTTAATGATTATTACATTAGAGCATTGAAGTGATTTTATTAATAATAACAAATCATTATTATTGTTACTGTGGGATGAGGAAATTTGGTGTAAATATTGTTAAGAGGTACATAATCTGGTCCTTGGGATATTGTTACATATATATACAAATTGTTGGATATTTCTTTTAAATAGAACCCTTATAACAATTATGATATGGTAAGACACATTGATTGAGATGGTACTCTGATGCCACTATAATTTAAAATTGAGCAACTGATTTGTTTCAAGGCTTATTTAGATTGTACCTTATTGATAAATCACCTTTATCCATGCTAAGTTGGGTTTGTGACAGATGACTAAAATAGACGGTAACTATCTACTAGCTTGACTTGACGATTGAGTGGGTTATTGGCGAAGTCGTTTCTGGCTTGCGCTTCCCGTTGAGGGTGTTGTGGTTCCTTTTAAATATTGTGTACTTGGTCTGAAAACCTTTTTATGCTTGGTCTGCTTGTGTCGGGCGGGATGTAGACACTTCCATGTTCCTCAGAACAATCGCCAACCCTGAGACCTTAAATGGTTAAAATCGATGGGAACCTGGGCTTGAGCGTTGCTTATGTGTCTTGGAGGTCCTAACCATTGCAGGGTAGGACAAGCGTGTAGTCAGTCTTATTATTTTGTCGGTTGATTGTTGTTCTTTGCTGGCAGATGTTGATGTGCGTCTTAGATCCTTATGTTGATATCGTAGTTGTATGCGTCATGATTCGTTGTCATGTGGCGGTGCAGAGTATAATGTCTTGTTACCCTTGTACACACGCACACACAAAAAAAATAAAAATTGCACCTGTTATAAGAGGTTGTTGTCGAAACGAGGAGGATTGTTATATGTAAAACACTCATAGAATATGTAAACACTTTATCCGAGGCTTCCTAGCCTATGAACCCATTAGAAACAACAACTAACTCTATCCAATATATTTTAATCCACATGAACCATAGTGAACTAGGAAATTTCATAACCGAGAAATGAAATCTTAAAAAAAATGACCTTTTTAGTCAATTTTTGGTTAAATATTAATTAAATTTGATGATGATGAAAATAGGTCTTATAGATCAGATATGTTTAATGGGAAGTTAAAAGAAAAACAAAACAAAACAATAGATGGTGGAGAGCATCGATCAACTTATCTTCACAATTTAAAGTTTTAACAAATGCCTTATTCTTTCTAGCCTTTAAATCGAGAAACATATATAATATAGCTGAATTCTAACGTGAATTTTGCATCTAGTCATCCTATTATGGTTCATGATATTGTGAAATTCAACATTTAAATTCAAAATAAATATATTGAAGAAACTCTTCTTGTTTAATACACCTTTGATAGTTGAATGAAATATAACTCTTACATTTTCCATTATTTGTTCTTTGCATGACTGTTTGTAACTTTATTGATTAGTTGCAAACAATTTGTAGCCATAGCTCTAGTTACTGTTTGCTCATCTATTGGCCGAGTTTTATGTAGTTGTTAAACTATAGTGAATGCAAATCCCTTTAATGAGATGAATAATAGAAAATATATTGTAGTTCAATTGCATACACAATTACCTAAAAACTCTAGCAGCTTTTCATACAACCTTACTTCAAGGAGATCTGTAGGAACATTACTTAATTGTTCACAATGCTTTTCAACTACAAATGTATTGTGGCCACAACACCCCCCATAATTTTTTAAAATTATTATGGGTCCCTCCATATAAATTTTGTTAATATCGCCTTTTAGAACATTTTGGTTTGCTTTCTTTTGTGAGATTTTCAATTTGATTTGAGTTTAGTGTGACATATTCATTTCTTTCGTTGTTGCCAACATTCCAATGGTTCAAGTTCCACTTTATTCTGACTTACGATTTGAAATATATCCTCTGTCAAAGTGTGATCATTTTTCACCACCTCGGCATAAAATATGTATTTTATTTCTTGTAGATAAAATTAATGTTAATATCTAAATAAGTTTTTATTTTATTTAACCTTAATCAATTTAGTTAATTATTAATTAAATTTGATTTAATTTTTATTTTTGCAATTCGTGTATATATATATTTTGTAATTATAACATAAATTAAATAAATAAATG